>BCLH01000326.1:150552-182120 GCA_001602315.1 Zoysia pacifica | reverse complement strand
CGACGCGATGCTCGGGGTACGGCGACGCGAAGGACGGCTGCAACGCGGGGGAGGTCGGCACTGAAGACGAGGTAGACGGCAGCAGACGACGCGCGCGCGGCTCAGCGACGTGGAGACAGCGACGCGGCTGGGCGTCGACCTGCTGGAAATCAACGGAGGCAGGCGACGGGACTCCAGGCAAATGGCGACAGCGACGGACGGGGCTGCGGCAGATGGCACGCAGATCGAAGAGAGGAGCAGATGCTGCGCGAGGGAGGGCGACGGTTCTAGAAAAAATAGACTTGCGGTGGAAGAAAGAAAATGAGGAAAATGAGATGGGGGTTAGGGTTAGAGGAGTATTTATAGGGGAGTAGAAAATGGGGTTGGGAATTAATCTGGAATTAATTAAAAATCACGAAATAATTAACACGGCTGAAGACATAATTTGGAGAAAATATTTAGAGACCCGAAAATTAATTACGAAATTTTCGAGAAACAAATTTAGTCAACGTAAAAATTTCGCGGACTAAATTATTTCGGCACCAGATCAATTTAGACGAACGGATTTCGGATTTGGACGGAACGAATTCAGAACGAATGATTTTTGATCCGAACAAAAGTTGAGACAGATAATTAAATTGGAACGAAAATTTGGGGAATTGCCACTTTAATAATTCGAGAATTTTGAGATGTTACAATGGTGGTGGTTGTGGGGCTGCTGCTCTCTGCTAAGAGGATTGCCCCTCATTGCGCTCATTACCGCTTGGAGTGCACACCATTCTGCCAATTAAAGTGCACGCGCATTAGAAGAAAGTTCGTCATGAGTCAAATGTGGTGCGAACATAAAAGGTGTCGTTAAAATAGAACGACACCGATTCTGTTTTGGACAGACAGGCATCACAAAAACAGAATTCTGGTACTGATATAAGATGAATCAGAAATAGAGTTGAATAAAAAATCGTAGAGGACTTTCATAGCTTTCCAACGCCTATTTACTCACCCTCATACAATAAGCAGTACAGGAGTTATGAAATTTTGAAGCCAACAACAGGGTGCTTAAATCAGGAGTGAGCTTCGTTTTTTTTTTTAAACCTACGTTTTGAGTGACTTGAAGGTGAAAACTGAAGGACATTATACTACAAATTTGTAGGGAATTTGTACATGATGTTCAGATTGGTATTAACATTTTGACTGTTAAAAATTTTATTAGATGTTTAAAGGCGCATAATGCACATGTTTGCAATGCATGAATGACATGATTCGTTCTATCGTCCTCACAAAAAAAAAAGTTGGTCTAATATAGCGACCATACGTGACTTCGGTGGCAAACACGTTCTCTCAAGACACAAGTTAGTCATTTTCAACACGTACTACTTTTCGAGGTTAGTGTACCTGTAGAAAACCACATCACAGGCTGGCAATACACAACAAAAGAAAACTTTATGTCCCGTATCATTCCATACGGGGCGTCCTCAAGTAGGTCACATCTAGAGGGACGCGACCGTGATTCACATCACACGGCAAGAGGTCCACACTTACCATTAGGTGACAAATGTTTCATATGTCCTTCGGAACATATTCACTTTCCGTACTGATCACTGTACAGGACACTCCATACCCCTAAACCTCATATGGATGAGCCCTCGAATTTCATCGTATACGAGTGCGTACCTTACCTTCTTACTTGGACGTAGCCATGTCGCCGCAGGAACAACTGAATTTAAAAGGAACAAGGTAAAAGTTAGCATTGCCACCTATTAACTAAACTAATATAGTCCTTAGGTGGGCTCACTAACTCATACCTCACCGTAATTTTCGAAAAATAACTCGTTTTTATTTATACTAACCCCGATCTAGCTCTGATACTATGCTGTGGCAGAACCGCCCCAAAATCACAGGCGGCTCACCGACAGGATCATATCAGGTGATATTGAACAACAATACTCAAATAATACAACACGAGTCATAAGATAAAATAGATTATAGGAAACCGATTGAAAGTCTTACAATAAAGTTCCAGTTGTTGTTAGGATAGATATTTAAAAAACAGAGTTTTAAACAGAACGGAAGCAAATACACCACGGTGATAGACTCGACGGTTTCCTAAACTTGAGACATGTCTCGCCCTAAGACATGCTTCAGTCCTCACGGCCTGAGGTAGGTGAAGAGGGAACCCAGTCAATAGACCAGTCTATAGAGAGTTCACCTTCCCACACCACCTTACCGTAGCAATCACACCAATTTGCAGAAAAGTCTACACACAAAAAGAGAGAAACAACAAATCGTGAGTACTAATTACTAAGCAAAACTTACCCATCAAAAGTGGCCATCTACAACTGACTCCTAAACATGAGGAGGCTGACTCGTAGGTGGGTTCTTTGGCCAAAAACATAGCGTTAGTAGTGGATCCTTACTTTCATATTTTAGCGGTAAGTTAAGTTCAAGAATGTAAATTTAGTTTGGACTATACACTATATCAAATATGGTTGCCAAGCAAGGTATAATAAAATATTTCAAACAAATCATATTCACTTCATCATTCACACTCTTACTACGATGCGACGCAGTCAACAAGTGATACTCGTTTCTGTGAAGGGTAGCGATTATATTTACATCCAGCTAGAGAAACCCGAGTTACACGACACGTACGCGCTTTCTTGAAGCCACATATGACAACCCTTCATACAACCTATAGGGCCAGACCAATAAGCCTACGTCAATCGAGAACATGGTCCCCATGCAATAGCTCCCAGAGCCTACCCATGGCTAGCCCCAAGTCTCTCTCAACTCCAAACCAAGGAGAGGTAGAGTTCGTCCATCCACTATGGCATTGTGCGTTTTCTGGGTTCCATATATCCAGTATGTAACCGGTATTTTTCAAACTTGATCAACGGGGCCACACTCGATCGGTCCTTAACCGACATAGACAAGGCTACCGCACACAGGACTCCTCTCCTATTGCCAACCTGTACTTCCCTGTCCGGTCTCACATTCATCATGTACGTGATAAGCTAAACCAGCTTTATCCTTTTTTGCCATCTTCTAATGTACATAGTAACCACCTAAAGCTCGCGAGTGGAGTTTTTCATTCACTCGATTTGTACAGCTAAATAAGACTCAAAGCATAGCTCTACATCGAGGTACTGGTACCAAAAATACTTAACCCAGTGAAAGGATACCTAATATGAAATCTAGGTTTCCAGTCAATTTCAAAAAACATAATGCACAATACATTAACCATATATAGTGATAAAATGTAAAACAACTAAAATAGGGTTAATGCACCGGAGCTTGCCTTAGGTTTATTGATGGTTAGCACAAGCAAGAGAATGATCAGCACCAACAGTCAGATCCTTAGCAGCAACTCCAGTTGGCTCGCCTTCAATGTCGTTTCCTATATGCATGAGATCATATGCAAATAAGAAATATATGCATTTATAATTAACTCATGCTATGCCATGCCCATGCGACGATATGCCATGCACAAATATGATCATGGTCAGTATGCTAATAAGTTTATGAACCAAAAATTTATCAAGGTGCTAATTATGGTTATAAACTACATGATTTTAATTAAGTAAAATGAGGAAACTATTCCTAAATTTTGTTAATATGGTTCTTAAAGACATAATTGAACATTTTACTGGACAACTGAATCAAGTAGGTGCTAAAGTAGTTTCTAACCAAATTTTATAATTTATTGACAACTAGTTGATTTAGAGTGAATTAAATACCATCTAAGCTTAATAAACTATTTATAATTAATATGCAAGGCTAAAAATTCTAAATAATTTTGGGATGGCATATAATGGTCAGGAGAATATAAACATGCATTTTTCACAATTTAATAATGCATGAAAATGTAGATATGCATTCATGTATGTTGTAAACTACGCAATTTTTCGCATTATCTAAAATGCAGAAATTGCACATTTGAAAACTCCAAAATATTTTTCATGATGCAAGGATTCCAACGATATATTAGTTGTCATTTTCTGAGCTCATATAAATTAGCTATGATTATTACAGATTTTACGAATTTTTGGGGCAATTTATTCAATGATTTTGCACTTAAAATGGATTTTCCTGCTACAGGGCCACGTGTCGCGCTCAGGGCGCGGCCACACCATGGCCCCGGGTCTCGGCACACGGGATCCAGCCCGTGGCGCACCCAATCCCGTGGTCGGGTTAGAGCCGGCCTGGCCGACCGTCCATGGCTCCAGCGGCGCGGCTCGCTGGAGCAGCGCTCCCCACCGCGCGCGCACAGTGGAGGGCGCCAGCTTGGCCGCCTCAGCATGGAGAAAGCGATGAGGGGGGTCGGCGGCCGACGAAACGCACCGGAACGGGCCGGCGACAGAGGAGCGGATGGCGGCGAGGTTCGGCGAGGGCTCGGCGGTGCCGCGGTGGACCAAACTTGACGTGACCGGCTTGGAGAGCTGGAGGACGACGAGGAGAAGACCGGCGTTGGGGTTTTCGTCGCCGGAGAGGGGTGTAACAGGATCGGCAACAGAGAGCTCCTCGAGCTCCAACGGCGGCCGCGCCAACCTTCAAAATTCAAGCGCACACGGTGATGAAATCGTATCAATTTTTTTTTATCCCTGCAACTCAGTTAGGTGGTACAACACACGATCTAGAGAGGGATTGAAAAAATCCTACCGGACGGCGCCGGATTTGGCCGGGATTCACGGTGGCATCGAGGTCGGAGAAAAGATAGAGAAAAATGGTGGCGAGTCCAGGGAAGTTGGAGGGGGCTCTAGCACAGCTCCTCGCCGAAGATTGAGGGCCGGAACGGCTGGAGCTTGTACTCCGCAGGAGTGACGGCGTGCAGCTGGCTGTTGAGGCGAGTGAGAGCGAGGAAAAGTGAGGGAGATGGCGTGCTGCCTGCTGGATCGGCGACCAGATAAGAAGGGAAAAATGAGAGGCTAACGTGTGGGTCCCGCAGGTCAAAAGGTGTCCAGCCGAGCTTAACACTTAAGCCTCTTTGGAACAAAAGAGAAACGGGCATTTGAACTCGGATTGACTTAAAACTTGGTAGGATGGATCTGTGACATATGTTCTCCAACATAAATGACGTGCACAGGGTTTTTCAATAGAATGAGGAAGATATGGAATTTCTAAAGTTGCCAATTGATAAGGATAGTTGAAAAAATCTGCTGGAAGCGTGTCAGGCTTAATGCTTAGGCATTTTGGGAGCAGAAATAGAATGAGCAAACTATCTCGAAAAGGGTTGAAATTTTTTAGAACATTTCTTCACCCTGTGGTCTACAAGAAACCCAACATGCACAAATTTTTCCCAAGTAGGGTGAAAGATATAGAATTTCAAAAAAGTTAAATGATAAGAAAACTTGGAAAATCTGCTGGAAGGCAGATCAATTAACCAACTTTGGGGGTCTTAAGGAAATATGTCTGGTGCTCTGACAAGATCTTATAACATCCTACCAACATGCACAAGAAGTTTCATGAGGAATTGGAACATATTAAATTTCGAAATTGGTTACCCGATAAAGATGACTTGGAAAGTCTACGGAAGGCAGACCAAGTAACCAACTTCAATGCTTTGGAATAATTACCTCCCAAACTCCTAATAATGTGAAACTTTGCATATCGGTAGAACAGAGATAGATGAACAACTTTTATTTTAAGACCATGTTGACATTCAAACTGGATTAGAAACTACGGGATTTGGAAGTTAGGTACTCGTTAAGGATTCAGAGTCTAGATTGAAGAGCTTGGCCAACCTTAGCGAAATTTTATTCCAAAATTTGGGTTTCTTAATTTATAGCTTCTATTTTTAAAAGTTCTAAACTTTCTCCTTTTAGAAGGTTTGTATTCAAAATTTGAATTTTTAAGATTTTTTGTTGCATGCTTGCGAGAACATGAAAAGTTACAACAACCACACGCAAGCAATACGAAAAGAAAAAACTTATGTCCCGTATCATTGCCATACGGGGCGTCCTCAAGTAAGCCACATCTTGAGAGACATGACCATGATTCGTATCACACGGCTAGAGGTCCACACATACCATTAGGTGGCGAATGGCCGCGGTCCCCATTAGGCGGCAAATGTTTCATATGTTTCGAAGAACATATTCACTTTTCGTATTGATCGCTGTACGGAACACTCCATACCCGTGAACCTCATATGGATAAGCCCTCAATTTTCACCGTATTCGAATGCGTACCTTACCTTCTTACCTAGGCGTAGCTGTCGTTGCAAAAAACTTAAACAACGGAAAGGTAAAATGCACGAAATGCAGAGTTAGCATTGCCACCTAAGAAGATGATCCATCGACCATGCTGTGATAGACCGCTCCACGAGAGAGATGATCCATCGACCATATGATCTTATCAGGCAACACTCGGCGAAGCGAGGACTAACAGTATAACTCAATCACGATAAAATACATTACAAACTAGTGATCAAGTTAATAAAACAGAGATTTTAAAAGCGCGGAAGCTGCAACCTTACATCAACTAGGGTCTCCTAGAAACTATGCATAAGATGACATCGAGCCTATACGATGCATCTTCTAGCGGCACACAACAGCAGCGCGGCGAGCAAGGCTCCCAACGAACATAGCCACCCTCAAGGGTCGCTCCTGCCAGTTGGTCCAGAGGAGGGGAAGAGAAACCACCTGCACACAAAACCACAGAGAGCCAAGCCCTGAGCATTCAAATGCTCAGCAAGTCTTACCCGTCAATGTGGCCAATTACAGCCGACTCCAAAGATATGATAAGGCTGACTCATATGGGAGGGCTAGTTGCATAAAATACAGCATTATTAGTGGATCCTTACTTTCAACTTTTAGCAGTAAGCTAAGTTCACGGAATGTAAATTTAATTTGCACTATAACTTTAATTTGTACTATAAACTAGAGCAAGCATGGTAACCAAGCAATTGCCTATAACTAAGCAAACAATTCATATTATTACTTAAGTTTAGTTATTACTACGACATGACACAGTGAATATGCAGTACTCGTTACTGTGAGGGGCATCGATTATAATCGATTTACATCAGCTGAGAAATCTCAAAAAATAAGACACATACGCGCTTTCAGAAAGCCGCATGTGGAAACCTTTCACACCAATACCATAGGGCCAGTCCAAGGCCTACTTCTTTCGAGAACATGGTCCTTCATGAGACCACCACGCAGGACGTGTCCATGATTAGATCCAAGTCTCTCCTCCACTCACCGCCTAAAAAGGAGTATGGTTACGTCCAACCACTACGGATATTGACTTACATCGGTTTTCAGAGTCCCATTTTTTCAGTATGTATTTGGTACGTTCAAACTTGTTCAACAGAGCCACACTCGAATCGGTTCTTAACCGACACAGACAGAGCAACCACCGTGAAGGCCCAGCCTTTCCAAGCCCTCCTATACAACATCCCTGTCTGGTCTCAAATTTATTAAGTGATGGGAAAATTTTAACCCTAAGTCTCGAGAGCGACTTTACATTCACTCGAATTCTACAATGAAATAAAACTTAGCCTAGCTCTACACTGGGTTACTTGTACCAATATACACTCAACAGAGGTAAAAGGCACTATTATGCAATTTAAGGTTCCAAACAATTTCTACAACTTAATGTGCAGTGCATTAAACATAGCACCAGGGCTTGCACCTGGGCTTTGCTCACAGTTAGTTTCCTTTGCCAAGGAACACCTCCACGCTCTTCTTTGGCTGGGTCGGGTCCTATACAAGAATGATATGCAAATATTATATTAAATTATGATAGTTTTGTCTTTGAATTGAAATCACATGCGATGGCAACTTTTTATTTTCAAAGAAGGCTAGTAAATTTAGTTATAAAATTTCTTTGAAATGATTTTTGAAAACATAAAATACCATTTGAATTATTCATAAAATCATAAAGGTTATAAAGGAATTTCTGACAAATTTTTAAGATTTATGGAAATCAAATAGATTTATAATGATTTAAATACCATTTAAACACAATAGAAGGAGTATAAAAGTATTTTTTATGAAAATAAATATAAAACTTTTCTAAAACAGAAAGTTTGATTAAAGAAACATAAAAGTAATGTTTTCAAGATTTTATCATGCCAATGAGTAATGATAATGCATTAATGAATTATTATATTTGATGTATTTGATGAATTCCGTATTTATGCCGAAGCTGAACAAATTTGTGGTGGTATTTATTGATGATATTCTCATCTACTCCAAGTCTGAAGAAGAACATGCAGAGCATCTTCGTATTGTACTTCAAAGACTAAGAGATCATCAACTTTATGCTAAATTCAGCTAATGTGAATTTTCGTTGAAAGAAGTGCCTTTTCTTCGTCATGTGGTTTCTGCCAAAGACATTGCCATGGATCCAAGCAACGTGCAACATGTGCTGAATTGGAAGCCTCCCAAATCAGTCACAGAAGTCCATAGCTTTCTTGGACTTGCCAAATATTATCGGAAGTTTATTACTAATTTCTCCAAGATTGCATAGCCAATGACTGAGCTGTTAAAGAAAGGCGTCAAGTTTGTTTGGGATCATTCTTGTGAAGAAGCTTTCCTGACTCACAAGAAACACTTGACCACTACACCCGTGCTAGCTCAACCCGACATCACGAAGTCTCTTGATGTGTTTTGTGATGCTTCTGGTACAGGTCTCGGATGTGTCTGCCATGTGATTGCCAATGCTTCACGACAACTATGATGTCATGAGCAAAATTATCCTACTCATGATTTAGAGTTGGCATCCGTGGTTCTAGCCTTCATGATATGGAGACACTATCTCCTTGGGAATCTTGTGCATCTATACACAGACCACAAGAGTTTAAAATATATCTTCACTCAACAAGATATGATTATCAGCAAAGAAGATGCTAGAACTTATCAAAGATTATGAATTGGAGATCCATTATCATCTTGGCAAAGCAAATGTAGTTGCCGATGCTTTGAGTCACAAATATTATTGCCACCATTGTCGAATTTAAACAACTCTGCGTTCTCGTGAATCTGAACCTAGCACGAGAATACTTCCACATGGAGCCTTATATAATATTGCTCTAGTTTTGACTATTCAGGAAGAGATTGTTGAGGCTCAAAAGAAAGATTCGGGTATGCTAAAAATTAAAGAGAGACTCAAGAGCGGTGAAATAATGCCGTTTAAAGAGGATGATTAGGGTACCTTGTGGTTTTGTAACCGACTTGTTGTACCTAAAGATCATGGCTTATGTAAGAAAATCATGGACTAGGCTCACATGTCCAAATACTCTATTCATCTCGGGAGTAACAAAATGTATCATGATCTAAGAAACATGTTTTGGTGGACAAGGATGAAGAGAGAAATCGCCAAGTATGTGTTGGAATGTGACACTTGCCGAAAAGTGAAAGCAGATCACTTACGCTCAGCTGGTCCTCTCCAACCTCTGAGTATTCTTAATTGAAAGTGGGAAGATATCAGTATGGATTTTTATTGTAGGACTACCGCTTACCGCGAGAAAGCATGACTCCATATGGGTCATTGTGAACAGGCTTACAAAATCAGCACACTTCATTTCAGGGAGCAACAATTACAACACCCGAAAGTGAGCTGAGTTATATATCTCTCGTATTCTTTGCTTACATGGAGTACCCAAGACCATCGTGTCGGATAGAGGAAGCGCTTTTGTCTCTCATTTCTGGGAGAAATTGCATACTTGTTTGCGTAGCAAGTTAATCCGAAGCTCCGCTTGTTAGCCGCAAACCGATGGGCAGACCGAGCGTGTGAACCAAATATTATAATATATGCTTCGGTCATGTGTTCTCACAGGTGGCGAGAATTGGGATGAATTTTTGCCCTTTGCAAAATTCTCTTACAATAACAGCTATCAAGAGAGCATTAAGATGTCTTTGTTTGAAGTATTATAAGGGCATTCTTGTCGAACTCCACTAAATTGGTTTGAGAGTGGTGAAAGAGTAATTTCGGGCCTGATTTGGTAGCTCAAGCTGAATAGAAAGTTCGAGCCATACAAGCGAACTTAAAGGCTGCCAAATCTCTTTAGAAAAGTTATGCTGACAAAAGACGCCGCCCCTTGTAGTTTGAAGTAGATGATCATGTCTACCTACGTGTATCTACCAAGGATGTGCAACGCTTTGAAATAAGAGGAAAGTTGGCTCCAAGATATATTGGTCCTTTTCAAATTCTAAAGAAATGTGGCACCGTCGCTTACCGACTGGAACTGCCATCTCAACTATCTAGAGTTCATAATATCTTTCATGTCTCACAACTCAAAAAGCACTTGAAGCTACCTTGTTATGTTGTGATTCCTGAGATTGAACAGTTGCAAGAAGATCTCACTTATCTTGAATATCTGATCAGCATTGTTGATCAAAAGGATCGAATCACTCGGAACAAGATCCAAAAATTCTACAAGGTCCAGTGGAGTAATCACTCAAGAGATGAAGCTACTTGGGAAACTAAAGAGTATCTCAATACCAATTTTCTCGGGTTTCTCCAATCTTTGTAAGTCTCTTTTTTTTCCACTACTCCCTCTTTTATTCTAAATCTTGAGATGAGATTTCTTTAAGGGGGGAGGGCTATAACATTTCATGTTCTCATAAACAGAAAACCGAAATGAGGATTTGTTGAAGCTCAATGAAATAAAAACTGGTTTAAGTAAAAATCATAAGAATTCGAATTTTGAATTCAAACCTTCCAAAAAGAGAAAGTTCAGAACTTTAAAAAACAAAAGCTATGAATTATGGGAACCCAATTTTGGATTGAAACTACTCTAAGGTTAGCCAAATTCTTCAAACTAAAACTCCAATCTAAAACTCTGAATCCTTAACAAGTACCTATCTTCCAAATCTTGTAGTTTCGAATCCATTTCGAAAATTCAACATGATCCTGAAACAAAAGTTGTTCTTCCCAAAAATTTCTACCTCTCTGTCAAGTTTCAAGATTTTCAGAATTATGGAGGTAGTCTTTTTAGACCTTGGAAACAGGTTAACTGATATGCCTTCAGCAGATTTTGTTTGCTTATCGGTTAACAGTTTCAAAATTTAATATCTTCCGGTTTTTTTTTAATCCTCCTGTGCATGTTGGTTAGGGTGGACATCATAGGATGAACAACTATTCCCCCAAGTTTCAAAATGTTTAGAGCACCGGAAGTGTTCCTTTTGGAACTCCTAAGATGGTAAACCATCTGAACTATCTGACCTTGCAACAGATTTTTCTCAAGCCTCCTTATCAATTTGCAATGTTCAAAACTCCATATCTTCCACGTTCCTTTGAAAAACCCTTTGCATGTCGTTATGTTGTAGAACCTATGTTACAGGTTCATCCTGCTGAGTTTCAGGTCAATCCAAGTTTATTTGCACACTCCGTTTCTGTCCCAAAAATGCTTTAGTGTTAAGCTCGGCTGGGCAATGACAGTGACATGGGACCCGCTCATCAGCCTCATTCCCCATCCCTTCCTTCCACCAGAAGCTACACGCTTCTATAAAATCTTCCTTGCAGGAGCAAGCAACCACTCGTTACTCTCTTCCTCTCTTCTCCGTCTCTCACTCCTCGTCGATGAGCTGCACCACCTCTCTCCCGCTGTCCACCACCGCAACTTGCCCCACCCCCTAAGAGCTCGCCGGATTCAAGCTTTTCCCAAATTTGGACGATCACCAATGCCGCCTCTCCTCTACGAAATCTGTGAGACTTGCTCCGTTTTCTTTTCATTATTTTGAGCTGGAGCATCCTTGAGTCCTTGCCCACAATTTAATCTCCCTAATAGATCATATTTGGAACTCATCGTGCAGGAATTTGGGCGTCCTACCTCGTCAACGTTCTCTTGGAGCTCGCCCTCACCGCCGACGACCCGGTTTCCGCCACATCCGTTTCCAATAGCTTCCTTGCCGCTCTTCCCCTCTCATCTGTCAAGCTCTAGGAGCTAACCGTTCAGAGTTTCATCAACCATAGGGCCGTCGGGACACCGCCAAAGCCCGTCCTTTGCCGCCCCTCGCCGCTGACCACCGTCCGGTGAGTTCCGTGCTCCGGTGACTGTGTCCTTGGCCTCCCCGTGTCTCATGGCGCACGATGGCGCAAGAACCAACCGCCACAGCCGCGCCGGCCGCCCCGGCCCTGGCCGACCGGACTGACTTGAGCTAGGATCCAGTGCGGTCACTGCCGGATGAAATGATTAAGTGACCGAGAAGGGGGAGGTTGAATCGGGCACTTATACTACAAAGCCAAATTCTTTCACTTCCTTGTTTCTAGCAAAACAAGTAAACAACTCCTAGCAAGAAAGGTTTAGAGAAGAGTAAAACAAGCTACAAGAAAAACTATCAAGCTAATAAGCAATCCGGCATGAGAGCCACAAAGAGAAGCAACTAAACAACCTATCACACTATTCACAAGAAAGTAAATGTGGTAAGAAAAGAGAAGGGTGATAGAGATGCTCAGCGATTTTTCTTGAGGTCTCGAAAGGATGGCGCCTTCCCCTAATCCTCGTTGAACCACTCCCACCAGAGTCTTGGTTCCTGCCGTCCTTTTGGAACGATGCTCACAAAGGTATGCTTCACTCCCAGAGTGAAGATACCGGTGCCCCGGCTGTAGCAAACAATACCCAAGCGCTAGAGCAAGCCTCCAAGCTCGGGCGCTCACTCCTGGTGTCTCTTTCAAGTGGAGGACCTGAAATCGCATACAAACTTTATGTCGACTTCCACAATCTTCTCGTAAGCTCGGACGACGACGCCTAACTGGTCTAGGTTGCCATAGACCAAGAGTAACAAGCTAAAGACACTCCTCTCAGCCCAACAAGCTCTAGTAATGCATGAATGCTTTTTGCTACTCTTCACAAGTACTCAACATCTCATTAGATGCTCTCTTGATGAACTTTGGCTCACAACTAATGATCTCCAACTGTTCTGACTTCGAGCAAGCTCCACAACAGCTCCCCCAACGGTTTAAATAGGCTCCAAGTCCTGAAACAACCATTAAGAGTTATTGCCAAAAAGCTATCTGCTTTTTGCAGTCATCGGACTGCCCGGTGACTGAGACCACTGAACTGTCCGGTGACTCTTAGTCTCCAATTAGCAAAAAATGTCCTCTCTAGAATCCATTCCATGTCACACCGGACTGTCCGGTTCATACCATCACCGGACTACCCAGTGAACTTCTCTTTTGGACTTCCAGAGACACCTCTTCTAGATAGCTCCTCCGGGGCTTACCGAACTGTCCGGTCTTTGACAGACGGACTGTCCGGTGACTTCTTCTTGATGACTACAGAGATCACCTCTCTCTGGACTTCGAGCTCTTGCACTCACCAGACTATCCGGTGACTCCCGTCGGACTGTCCAGTGACTCCAGCTTCACTGCCTCCAGAACATATCTTCTCAGGACTCCTGATTCCCTGACCCTCACCGGACTGGTTGATGGCAGGAACGGATAGTTCGGTGACCTCTCGACAGCAGAAATTCGACTGCTCCAAGATCTTCATGCTTCCTCTTGCAACACATGACATCTTCAAGCTACCACTGATCACTCAAGAGCCTTAGAGAATCTAGAGCATCCACACTCCCTAATTCCTGTAAAACTGAGACGAGTGACCCGACCTCTTTTAATAGTACCAGTGTTTCTGTTTCCTATAGACACACGGACAAAAGCTAAGCCACACGTGGCTATAATTCATCCTTAGCCTTGATCCAGCAACCTCCTTACATACACTCCAGGGACACAAACATCCTTGCAGCAAACCAACTCGTAGATGTGTAGAAAATGTTGATAAACCTGAATCCAACGAGTTAGTTCATGGTTCTCATTCAATCACCAAAATTATTCATACATTTGAAAGGCTTCAATGGTCATGAAGGTAACACCATATCCCGTGTGGCCAAGTCTGTGGCCAACGGTGTGGTCTCCCCTGGGTAGCTAGTTAGTTTACTGTCCAAAAATTGATTATTTAAATGCCCAAAATGGGATAAAACTTGTGAAAATCATAACTAATATTTATAACTCGTTAAAAATACAAATAATATACCACTTGAATGCTAATATACCACTGGAATGCTCTCATCATGTAGAATATTTTAGAATTATAAAAGTTACATTTTCTGCATTAGCATTATTTATAGTAATTAAATAATGTGCAATATGCATAAGGGCATATCTCCATTATCATGCAATCATAAAATATGAAAAAACTATATTTACACTCTCCTGATTAATTAGTATTATCCTGGAATTATTTAAAATTTACTGGCTTATAGATTAATTATAAGTAATTTATTGCTCGTAGATGCTATTTAATTCATTATAAATCAACATGTTACCGATAAATTGTACAATTTGGTTAGAAATTAGTTTAGCACCTCCTTGATTTAATTGCCCAGTAAAATTTTGACTTATGTCTTCTAGAACCATATTTAAGGAATTTAGTAGTTGTTTCCTCAACTCTAATTAATTAGGATCATGTAGTATACAACTATAATCCGCACATTGATAAATTTGGGATCATCAAATCATTAGCATACTGACAATGATCATATTTTTGCATGGCATATTATCGCATGAGCATGCGTAGCATAGCATGAGTTAATTATAAGATATAAGAATTTTCTTATTTGCATATCATCTTATGCATATAGGAGTTGTTGCTAAGGATCTAACTGTTGCTCCTGATCATTCTCTTGCTTGTGCTAACCTTCAGCAAATCCAAAGCAAGCACCGGTGCATTAACTCTATTTTAATTGTTTTACATTTTATCATTGTGTATGGTTAATGCTGTTGGTGAGAGATCATACACATTGAGTGCCCTTGCTTTTTTTGGGTAGTTGGAGCCCTTTCGCTCTATATGTACAATTAGGCCTGATCGTGGAGGGGGTCTCCTTTGGGACAGATTAGTCGTTTTTGTACAGCTTGTTTTTTATACTTATTATTATATTTCTAGCACACTAAAGGCTTCCTTTATTACTGTATATATTAAAAAAGGAAAATATTTTAATAATGCATTATAGTGGATTCAAATCTCCATCCAGTTGTACAGAAAAAGAATGGAGTAGAGCAGATAAATATTCTTATCATTAAAAGAAAAGCTAACAATTTACCAGTAATGTGTCCGTTTTAAATGTGCTATTCATAAGCCTCATTCATAGTTAATGGCTCGTGGAAAATTCATGCAAAATTATCCGATTCAAAACATCACATTTCTTAAAAAAGCACTCAAAGTAAAAAATCATGTAGCTATCATTGGCAACATGTAGTACGAAAGGCATGATTAGTCCAATGTTTTAGAAATTTAAATATTCTGATCAAGTTTGACTAGTGGGATTACAGATCCAAAAGCAAAATAAACTGTCATGACATTCAACTAGGTGAACCATCTCAATGATGTTCGACAGAGTAAGAAAGTTTACAAAGCTACCATGAAGCGATATTATATTTCACCAACAGCCACTTATTTAGGTGAACAGAGTTGACATTCCTTATACATGGAATGCCTTTGCATGATCCAGTGCCTTTGCAGTTGTGCCCACAAAAGGTGATACAACTCCGTCATACTTAAGGAATTGGAAGGCTGACACCGATAAGCGTTCACAATGACGATTAGTGGTAACCCTGTGCTCGATGCTCTTATACTTTTCATTTGACATAATCTGTGTAGACAAGAAAGTTATTTCAAAATTAATGTGCCAAACTGCTGACTGATACAATATCAGTAATCATGTTAAATTTCAATTTAATGTATCCATATTTATTTAAAGCATATGCCTTTTGAACACACACACATGCGCGCGCACTGCAATAAGTTTTCTGGACATAACTAGAAATAAAGTATTTGTTGGATGGATACAGTACTAGAAAAAACTTGGAATAAATCCCCACGATTTTTGTTTGTAATATAATGGTTCTGTTTTACGAAATATTTAATTTTTTGTCATTCTATTTATTGAATATTATTTAAGCAATGCATTGGAAAGTTACCAAGCATAATTTTTCCATTCTATAAATCTGATAAAATAACCAAAACATAATATGCACATATGTTGCAAAAGTTTTTTACCTCAAGAAAGTCACCGACATTCACCAGTAATGTATCAGGTCGTGGTTTCACTGGGATCCATGCCTCGTTCCTTCTTATCTGGAGGCCATCGACAGAATTTATTTGTTATAGGATAGTCAGAAACGACGCATCTGAATGCGGTGAGAACCCCAAAACTTTTCCAGGCACAGAATTGCATGGCGGGTAATAATTCATTCTCAGAGCTTGCACCCCATGTTTGTCAGCCAACAGCACTGAATCAATATTGAGTGTCTTGCCGATGAATGTTACAATGGAATTAGCAAGTTTCTTCAACTCTGAAGCGTACTCTTCAATGAACTTCCTGATCCCATAATACATAACACGGTCGGCATTTAGTTTGAAGAGAAATCCATTGCATTTTTCGACAAAACTAACAACCTAATTCCAAGCAAAAATAAGAAGCTGAAAAAAAATGATTTCCTGGCAAACGATGGTATGGAATGTCTCCATTAAAAATTTATATTTTAACGATTTTCTCAGCTTCTAAAATAGTTTGTTAGTTACTTCTTTTTTCTTACTGAATTCTTATCACACCTTTTGACACCTAAAAATCACAGGGTCACCGGAATATCCGGTATGTTGCCGGAGTATACGGTGAGCCCTCTCAGGTTCGGGCAATTCGCTCACCGGAGTATCCGGCACGTTGCCGGAGTGTCGTGAGCCCTCTCGGGTTCGAGCAATTAGCAGCAATTAGCCTACTGGAGTGTCCGGCACGTTGCCAGAGTATTCGGTGAGCCCTTTTGGGTTCACAGAATTACACAACGAAACCTCCGGCATCTTAACAGAGACTCCGGTCACCGGAGTATTCAGCACTTTATCGGAGACTCCGGTAATACTGATTTAGAAAAGTTTACAACTGATTGATTCTAATTTCTTTTCTAACTCATGGGATTAGTTGCCCTGCATAAAAAGATCATCTCTCCTCTATAAAACAGAGGCCCATGACCGATTGAGGATCATCTCAATCGATGAAATCATTTTGTCTTTACATTTCGTTCGTCTTCAAACCCTAATCCCCTTACTCGACCTCTGTGCTGTTCTTCCTTCGTCCCAGCGACATTTGACAATGATCCGGCTAGCCAGACCGAGCCCGGATCAACCCTAGGATGATCCTCCTCTGACGGGGTCGCTCTTGAGGCGGGATTTTCTAGGTGCTGCCCATACCCAGCGTTGAAGAAGCGTCGACGTTCCCGCATACGGATGTGCGAGCGGTGTGTTAGCCCGGATTCGATTTCGGCGTCAACACACATTTTGGCAACTCTGCTGGGGACGAGTGATTTCAGTTGCACAAGCCGAATCGTCATCTCCACCATGTCCTCCGAGATCTCCACGACAAACATCGTCATGCCATCTTTGAAGAAGTTGCCCGAGGAGGCGTGTAAGGTGTTCTTGAAACGCCGGAGGGCCTCCGAAGTGGCGTGCAAGGTGCGAGGAGCGAAAGCTGCAGGAGTACTTGGTGTGTTTCAAGAAGGACCGCCAAGGCACGATCTCACAAGTCAAGGAGCCCGTTCTTCCGGCCATCGACGACGATGCGGCCATAGATGTTGCCAATGTAAGGACATCTTCGCACGCTCCCATTACTTGTGGAGACCTTCTGTATTACTTTGCCGATATGAAAAAGGCCTTGACGAACGATATGCAATACATGACCCAAGAAAACTTATCTATATCTAAAAATGTTAGTATTGCATTATCGTCTCATGTTGCGCATGTAAGTCCTACTACTAGTGTATCGGCGCCTACTACGTCAAGTGTAGAACAACCTCCGTATGGCATGCCATTGAGCTCGTTTAGTGGGCAACTAGTTTTTCGTCTCATGAGCAAACTAGTGCTTTGATAGTGTCTCCTGCTAGCATAGAGCCAATTATTAGCATCTCTAATCTGACCACTAGCCGATCGAATGAATTAGCTAGGTTTGTTCCTTCTTACCGTACCGTCGCATATACCACACCACCTATCTCACATTGCGGTACGGGTATCTCTCATGGTCCCATTCCTAATGAATTGTTTAGCACCATAAAAACAAGCACATGTCCCTCACCACTGGGCACATCCATTAGGCCACCCATAGCAATCATAGAGGAGTGTATGGCTCGCATTAAGAAGGACTTAAACAAATAATTTTGTGAGATGCTAGGGGTAGACCTTAAGGGAAGGGACCGAATTTATCAAAAACCGTACCCCGCATACTTTGATTCGGTTCCATATCTCATTGGATGACGTGTTTCTGACTTCATCAAATTCAATGGCTAAGATAGCAAAACCACTTGGGAACATGTTAGCCAATATGTAGCACAACTAGGAGAAGCGGGTTTTAGTGAGCCTTTGAAAGTACGATTGTTTTCTTTATCACTAACCGGAACTTCTTTCTCTTGGTTTTTATCATTATCCCCCGGGGTCCATATATACGTGAGAGTCTTTAGAGCGCAAGTTTTATGACCACTTTTTTTTCGGGAACAACGAATTAAAGTTGTCACACTTGACATCTGTTCGGCAAGGGAAAGAGGAACCCGTCGTTGACTATCTTCTGTGGATTAGAGATATTAAGAACCGATGCCTTAATTTGATAATTTCTAAAAAAAACTTAGCCGACCTAGCTTTTAGTGGTTACGGTCGCATCTTAGAGAAAAGTTAGAGGGATATGATTTTCTTACACTCACCCACCTCCAACAAAGGGCTTCAGCTCAAGAAAGCTGAAGCAAAGAAATAAAGCATGACTACAAGACCCGTCGTAGCATACACGTCGTAGAATGTGATTCGGATAGCTCCGATGATGATTCCAATAACATCTTAGCTGCTGAGTTTGTTTGGCCCTCTAAGACCAAATCATTTGCTTGTGATTCGCTCAAACTGGTTCATAAGAATCAGAAAGACGATGTGAAATACACTTTTGATGTAGCCACTTGGCCTCTACTCCACCGGTGACGGAGTAAGCGGAGGCTACTCCGAAGCCACTTGGTTTGGCCGACGCCGTCTTGAGAGAGGACTCCACAGCGCCCTCGCCCATGAGCAACGTCGACATGTTTGAGTTTGACGACGACGACCTCTTGGACTACAAGCCTACACCACCTCGGAAAAGTATGGACATTAACATCATTTGCTTAGCCCTTTCCGATTATTTGCTTATAGAGGAAGAAGTCATTGCACAATTCAACTTTGGGCCAAAAAGTGCTATCTTCAAAAAGCTCAAGGAATCGAAGAACCACTTGAAACCCCTCTATGTGAGAGGTCATATTTATGGTTCACCGATTTCTCGCATGCCTGTAGACGACGGTGCTATTGTTAATCTAATGCCGTATTCTTTGTTTAAGAAGCTAGGTAAGGCCGATGACGAGCTCATCCGGACCAACATGACTTTGAATGGTGTGGGAAGAGGAGAACTCACCATTGGAAGCAAGACTATGGCTACCGTTTTCTTTGTTGCCAATGTGCACTGTAGTTATAGCTTGATCTTAGGGCGTGATTGAATTCATGTCAATAGATGTGTTTCTTCTACCTTACACAAATTTTTGATACAATAGATTGGTGATGATGTAGAAGTGGTTCATGCGGATGCATCGGCTTGTGTTGCTATGGCCGGATCATTTTCTTTGCCGTAGGACGCCGTTAAGTTCTTGATCGGTTAAGACTTGACGAATTATGATTTTCTTAGCGTAACTAGAGATGATTTTGTATCGGTCAATGTAAAGCTGATGGAGAATGGGCTCAATCATATAATGTGACTTAATGGATTTTAGTCTTGATTGGTTGCAAAAGAGAGTGAAACACTATTGGTTCAATACGAACGATATGTGTGAAGATATCGAAGAAATAGAAGATATGGATAAGTTAAGACAAGGATTCACATCGGTCGATCCTCTTGAGGAGGTGAACCTTGGCAGCGATAATAATCTGAGACCAACTTATATAAATAAAAATCTGAAAGCCGATTATAAGGTGAAGTTAATCGGTTTACTAAAAGAATATGTGGACTGTTTTGTATGGTCTTATAATGAAATGCTCGGGTTGAGCCGCGAGTAAGTTGAACATTGGGTTCCAATAAAATCTGGTTTTAGACCTTTTAAGCAAGCGATGAGGAGGTTTAACCCGAATATGCATGATCAAATTAAAGAAGAAATTAACCGATTACTTGATGTAAAATTTATAAGACCTTGCAGTTATGCGAAGCGGATATCCAACATCGTGCCGGTGAAAAATAAGAACACCGATAAAATTAGAGTTTGCATTGATTTTAAAAATTTAAATAGAGCCACTCCTAAAGATGAATATCCGATGCCCACAGCCAATATGTTGATTAATGATGCTTCCAGCCATAGAGTTATTAGATTTCTTGATGGTAATGCGGGATACAACTAAATCTTCATGGCTGATGAGAATATGTCTAAAACTGCTTTTAGATGTCTTGGTTTGTAGGATTGTTTGAGTGGGTTGTCATGACTATTGGATTAAAGAATGCAGGTGCCATATATCAAGAAGACATGAACTTTATCTTTCATGATTTGCTTGGTGCTATCATGGAGGTTTACATAGATGATGTGGTGATCAAATCAGCCGCTTTAACTGATTTGCAGCTTGTCTTGGACCGAATGCATTGTTTCGGTTTGAAAATGGATCCGCTGGTTATCGATCAGGAAGTTTTTAGACTTCATTATTCATGAAAAGGGTACAGAGATAGATCCTAAGAAGATAGAAGCAATTCAGAACGTGCAAGCGCCTACATGTAAGAGAGAGTTGCAAAGCTTCTTAGAAAAAGTAAATTATTTAAGGCGATTCATTTCTAACTTGTTGGGATAGATTAATGCATTTACTCCAATTCTTCGGCTAAAGAATGAAGCCGAATTTACTTAGGGGGCAAAACAACAAGAAGTTTTTGAGAAAATTAAAGAGTACTTGTCTTCGCCGCCGGTGCTTAGGAAACCTAAGGGAGTTTCATCTTTATGTAGTTGCAGAAGATGATGCGGTTGGTGCTGTTTTGACACAAAAAGCCGAAGGAAAAGAGTACGTGATCACCTATGTGAGCCGACGGTTGATGGATGCGAAAACAAGGCACACTCTCATAAAAAAAATATGTTTTTCTTGTATCATGCTTGCACCAAGTTGACACATTATTTGCTATCTAGCACTTACGTGGTTGTTTGTAAAACCGATGTTATTAAACATATGTTGCATAGGCCGATGTCTAGTGGTAGGCTTGGTAAATGGGCTTATGCATTGATTGAATATGATTTGGCTTATGAACCGTTCAAATCTATGAAAGACCAAATTGTTGCTAATTTCATTGTTGAACATGAGATTGATTTAGAACATGATCTAGATGTTGCTTATGTTACTTTTACCCCTTGAAAGTTATATTTTGATGGATGGGTTTGTAATGAGGGTCACGGTGTTGATGTGGTTTTAATATCTTCTCATGATGCACACTCTGAATTCTCAAACCGATTAGAGTATGATTGCACTAATAACCAAGCCAAATATGAAGCATTGTTGTTTGTTTAGAGATGTTAGAGTCCATGGGGATTAAGCATGTAGAGGCTTTCGGTGATTTGTTGTTAGTAGTACAACAAATTTCTGAAAATTTTCAATGCTTAGACAGATCATTGAATGCCATCTTAGATAAGTGACTAGACATCATTAGAAGAATGGATGAATTCAACATATATCATGTGCCTAGGCTAGATAACAGTGAAGCCAATGAGTTGGCTCAACAAGCATCGAGTTACAATGTTGGTAAAGTTAGATTTTCAGTCAATAAGTAACTGATGCTTGAGGTGTTGGAATTAGATCGTTCGGACACTGACACGTCAAACCGTGATAATATCGAATCGTTTGATTGGAGGTCACCCATAATTTTATACATTTGTAGCCCAACCCAAAGTATAGATAGGAAGGTTCGGCATGTGGCTTTTAAGTATACTTTGATCGATGGTGACTTATATCACCAAACGGAGGATGATTTGCTTTTGAAATATTTGGGTGATCATGAGGCTAGAGTAGCTATGGGGGAAGTTCATGAGGGCATATGTGGTACGCATTAATCGGCTCCAAAAATGAAATGATTGTTAAGGAGGGCCAGATTCTTTTAGCCATGATGGCCAATGAAACATTCAACTAGCACCCACAGCCACAACGAACCTCATCATAAAACCATGTCTATTTCAAAGATGGGGATTGGACTTCACAGGGCAAATACATCCTCTATCTTCGAAGAGACATCGTTTTGTGTTGGTCGCAACGTATTACTTCACCAAATGGACCGTAGCAGTGGCTCTCAAGAACATGACGAACAAAGAGGTAATTGAGTTCTTTACTGAGCATATTATTCATAGGTTCGGCGTACCTCAAACTTTAACTACCGACCAGGATACTTCCTTTACGTCCGTTCATGTCAAAGAGTTTGTCGAATCCTACGGAATTAGGATACTCAATTCATCTCTATACTATGCTCAGGTCAATGGTCAGACCAAGTCTAGTAACAAAATGTTGATTAAACTCATTAAAAAAATATAGAAGACTATCCCAAGAGATGGCATGAAGTCTTATCGGAGGCATTGTGGGCTCATCGGATATCTAGGCATGGAGCCACTAAAGTAACACCCTATGAACTTGTGTATAGACAAGAGGCTGTTTTATCCGTCGAGGTAAATCTATGAGCTCTAAGATTAGCTAGACAAAATGACTTATTTACCAATGAGTATAAGGCATTAATGCTAGACAATATTGATGAAGTCACGGATAAACGTTTGAGTGCTTTGAGAGAGATTGAGAAAGACAAAGCGCGAGTTGCTAGAGCCTACAATAAGAGGGTGAAAGCCAAAACTTTTCTGGTGGGCGAATTGTTTTGAAAAACCATCCTACCCGTAGGCTCAAGAAGCAACAAGTTTAAGAAATGGTTTCCTAGTTGGGAAGGGCTATATAGAATAGAAAAAGGCATCGCTGAAAACGCATATATGTTAGAGAATGTTTGTGAAGAATCATGACCTAGGGCCCTTAACAGTCGATATTTGAAAAAGTATCATCCAAGTGTATGGCAAGAAGCTAGGAAAAAAATGACCGATGTGAAGAATCTCGTTGCCAAACTTGATACAATGGCCGATGAGTCAAAACAACAATCGCCCTTAGAGGTTTTTGGGTGCTTAAATGTTTTATGGTGTAGAAACTTCACTAAAAAATAGAGAGGCATATATTGACACCCAAAAATCACAGGATCACTAGAGTATTCGGCACGTTGCCGGAGTGTCCGATGAGCCCTCTCGGCTTCAGACACTTTGCCCACCGGAGTATCCGCCACGTTGCTGGAGTGTTCGGTGAGCCCTCTCGGATTCAGGCACTTAGCCCTCCGGAATGTCCGGCACGTTTTTGGAGTGTCCGATGAGCCCTCTCGGGTTCTCGGAATTACACAACAGAACCTCTGGCATCTTATCGGAGGCTCCGATTACCGAAGTATCTAGCACTTTACCGGAGACTCTGATAACACTTATTTAGGAAAGTTTTCAGTTGATTGATTCTAATTTGCTTTCAAACTCGTGGGATTAGTTACCCTGCGGGATAAGAACATTCTCCTCTATAAAACAGAGGCCCATGGCCGATTGAGAATCATCCCAATCGATCAAATTATTTTGCTTTTACATTTCGTTCTTGTCCAAACTCTAATCCTCTTACTCGACTCTCATGCTGTTCTTCTTTTGTTTCTGTGACGTTTGAGGATGATTCGGCTAGCCTGATCGAGCCCGGATCAACCTTAGGATGATCCTCCTCCGACGGGGTCCCTCCTAAAGCGGGATTTTCCAGTTGCTGCCCAAGCCTGGCGTTGAAGAAGCGTCGACGTTTTCGTACATGAATGTGCGAGCGATGTGTTGGGTCGGATCCGATTGCGACGTCAACAACACCAAACCGCAGCTCAGCTTTTTGGCGCTGAATCTATATGAGTGAATGTTACTCATAATCAGGCTATTTACATTGAATATTCATTTGCATATACTATATCATAAAGAATATACAATATTAACCTGAATGTATGCGGCTGAGTGGGCCAATATATCACGGGCCTCAGGAGGCTGGGTCATCAAGGCAAACATGTCTGCCCAGTCGAGCTTTTGATCATTCGAAAAAAACGTATGCTTGGCCATAGCCTTGAAGGCCTCCAGGGCGTTGTGTGTAAGTATTTTTCACTTCGAGTGGAAGCTGAAAGAACATCTGAATGTCGCGCTTTATATTCGCAATAGTGTATTCGGGAACACCATGATTTAAAAGCTGCAAATTGCAAAATTTGAACATTAACCATGATTAAATTTTTTTTGCATATTCTACAACAATATTAAGAACATTATTTGAGAAGAAAACTTATGTACTTTTAACTTTTCAGTACTTGAAAATTACACTGCTATGAGTTGGCACCAATAACCACGTTGATTCATGCAAATCACCAAGAAATTTTGTTGGAATCAAAATACGCTTTGCATTAGTCTCGAAACTTTAATAATACTCTTATCAAATGGAGTAAACGGTTATTTGGTTTTTTTGTCTTGACTCTGTTACAGGCTTAGAACCCAGTAGTAGTTATTAGAAGTCGTCCGGCACATCAGACAGCTTACATCACAATCCACACTAAGTAGGAGCCAAGAAGACAAACACATATAGATAGCTAGTGGAAGCTACTAACAAGATGACGTACCTGAAAGAAGCCCCACTCCTCGCACGCGAACCTGAGCTTGGAAGCCTCCTCTTCCACAGATTCTTCGTCGAGGAGCCTGCTAAGGTCGACCACGGGAACCTCACCGGAGTCCTCAACCAGAACCGCGTCACGCTCGATTTCCGGCATGATATACCGCTCCATCGTGTCCGCCGTCAGCTCGTCTGGGCTGCTAGCGGCGAGAGCCTGGACGTTCCTCACAGGAAGTGTCGTCGCCAACTGCATTACTCTGCTCTCGCTCGGCATCGCTTGTCTCCGTGTCAATGGTGTGTGCTACTCCAGGTTGCTCTGGATATCAGAAGTACGTTCAGAGCAACGGTACACCACTGCGTAACTCAAGTTGTGTAAGTAGTACCGTGTAGTTATCAGGATTCGATTGCCTCGGTTGCTGAACAGATGCTATGAACCGTGTGTTTGGACTCATCTTTACTACAACTTTGCTTAATAAAGGGGAATGAAAAGGAAGGCCGGCGGCTAACAGACAATTGAAAATACGGATGGAATCAGTTACTCGCGTTGAGACGCTGATCCGCAGAGATTCGAGTTCGATAAACCATGGACGCTGAGTAGAGGTTTAGTGCTGCTAGTCATCATTTCCTTTGAGCTAAGAGGTGGTCTCTTAGGCCACTTTGTGATTTCATTTGAGCATATTCTAGAACAATGTGCGTTCGTGATTTGTCATCTCGCTAAAGGAATCTGATGCGCCGGAGGCCTCATCTTATGCGTTCGATTCTTCATCCAGCTGGGAATCCACCTTCTAGTTGTTGTTTTGCATCGGGGAAACTCGGCCGGATCTGTCAATTTGATCAATTGTTTTTTGCGTAAATGTGTCATGTATGCCCTGCAAGGCCCCCTTTTGCACTCACAGACAAGATGCATCACAAATCATCCGCTTTAACCATTTACCGGAGGCCTCTTATGCTTTAGTTGAGGCAGAGTTTTAGGGCCAGGAATACAAAGACGCCAATAAGGGCATCTCCGATCAAATCCCTGTATTACTTCCCCTATATTTTTATATAGGAGTTCTTCTATTTATATTTGGATCAATTCCTTATTAGCCATAGAAAAAACTTTTGATTTCTTATAAACCACTAATTTTAACTTTCTTTATTCATCGCTCTTATACATTTAGAGGCTTGAAAAAGACTTATCTGCCCTTCAATCTTTTTTTCACTAATTTTTCTTATTATCCATTTTAGTGAATGTTATAGGAATCAATTTTATCTTACAAATTCATATTATGGCCCATGAGCTTAAAAGGAAACAAAATGGTTCATATTAAATTTTAAAATTTGAATTTAAAGCAAAAATTTTTCTTGGGAAATTTTAGATGCATCAAAACAAAAAAAAAACATCCACTAAAATGAGTAATGATAAAATGTAGAAAAAAATTAAAAGAAGGGCAGAATGGTCTTTTCAAAGCCTCAAATGTATAGGAGTGGCTAATAAGGAAGTAAAGTTAACATTAGTGGTTGATAAAGAAATTTAAAATTTTGAGTGGTTGATAAGCACAAGTTTTTTGGCTGGTTAATAAAGAATTTACCCTTTATGTTTAGATCTTAATTTTAATATGTATTCCGATCATTCTTTTAAATCTCACCTCTATTTTAGCTGGTTCCAGGTGTAAGCGCTTACCTTCTACATTAGCTCATCAGCTGACTAATTCAACAGGTAAATTTCCACGGGAAATGCATAGGGTTCACCTCCAACCTCTAACATTTGAGATATGAGAGGGTGGATATGGAAAATCTCTCAAGTTTAGAAGCTCCTATAGAGGTCTTGTTGTAGACATTTTTTGCTCACTTTCCCTCAAAAATGAGACAAGGTTTGAGAGAATCATAAATTGATGCTGTTCTTACATTCCCATCCCTATTGTCTTCGGCACGTCCTCTTTGTGCCAGCCGTGAGACGTGGCGTGCTTACGGAGAGTCTTAATGAATCCAACACAGCATGGACTCAACCATGTGTATATATATATATATTATATGGGTGTGCTCTTCCGCCAGGACACTACAAACTTAAGCACTATCAACAACCGGCCCACCAATTATGTAGCTTGCCAGTTGATGTAATTTATCATTTATGAAGACATGATTGAACGTAATAACCACTTCAAGAATTCATGAAGACCATGTGCGAGTATGTTCGAGCATTAGAGTAAACTTGTGCCCTATATTCTTACAAACGAGCCAATCAGTCGTAGATAAAAAAGAAAATAAAAAATAAAGAGTGAACTTGATATGTTACCTGAATATCAAACATTGTAGTACACAAAGTAATTAATAATGCATTGGAGGTTGGCAACGGAATGATATAAGTGTATTAATGATGTCTTAGCTCTATAAAAACATGTCCGAAAGGTTAATTTGTAAATTTGTTTTATTGAATTGCCTGTCCATATCTTATATGCAAGTTTGTAGAAGTAAAGCCTCTTCTTTTTTTCAAATATGCAATCAACTTTTTTACATGAAAAGTTGCCACACCTTTTCCTTTGTAAACATATTCAAAGCTAGTCTACTTTTTTTAAGATAAAATGGTTAATTATCATTTTGTTCAAAATATTGAGTAGCAATTTCTTCTAGTCATTCTTGAATATGTGTTCATAAAAATGTGTAATTACTAATAATTGTTGAATAACCATTTTGTTTCTACAAGAACTTAACATTCTTTATAAAAAAATATTTTGTTACTGTTCTCTCATTGTGTGTGCTTGGATCTAAATACCATATCTTACATCCTTTCTCTACAATTGATCGAATCCCACTCATAAAGTGGTCGATCCCCACATACGGATAGCATGCTGCTTATACTTTCGTTCTTATTTTGTGTAAAATGAATTAAGCCATTGGCGCTACATTTGGAGCGTACCGTTTAATGTACCATCCCAAATATATCTAAGCAAGAAAAGTGAGATCAATCTCGTCAATTGGAAACTTTGTACCTCATTGGACAGAAATACTAATGCGCAAGATATTGCAGTGTGACCGGACGTTGCTTAAGCATCTGGCCAAGATCCCTCTTGTATGCTGCATTCCACTGCTAGGTACTGGGCCAAGTCCCTGAATCGGCCACTTGTTGAAAACCACTATATGCTAGTAGCTGCGACTTATTACATGGCAGATTCCTGGGTGTTTGGCAGTAGTTTACAGATATACTACTGGAATGGTTATGTGGTTCATCTAGAGCGTTTTGAAGTGCGAAAGCATAAAGTTACAGATTTGTACAATTGAAATTCCTACAGCATCCCATTCCTACCACTAGCAGAGCAATTGAGGCCTCTCACGTCCACCGCCACCCATATTCGCTCACATCGTCATCTGGGCACCCATGAAAAATGAGCACGCTAAATATAAGCTGAATTTCCGTTGATAAGTCAGGCACCTATATATGGGTAGGATGTTATTGTGCACTGAGTTCAGTCACAAACCAGGCCAGACCGCCAATTCTTTAGCTTGCCAGTTTGATGTAATTTATCTCATTATGAGAAGATCTCGAATGACAGCTAAGAGCACGTTTACAAGCACGTCAGCGATCATGAGAACCTGGCACTAGCTAGACACAGTGCTCGAGAGCTGTATTTATTTACAAATATTGCAGTGCACGAGCTACCTAGAAGTAATAGAAGTAATTAAACCCTCCAGAGGACGTGTTATACAATTTTTTTTTATGTAATACCAAATATTCGTTTGTACCCAATGTCAATCCAGTTATTTTTACTGATGTTAGTCAGGGCAACAACATCAACAAAATAAAATCAGAGAAAGCACATAAAGCAAATGCAACAACTAAATGGCAAAGAGTGCAATATTTAATGGGCCTGTCACCACTAAATAATGACTTTTTTGCGACGTTGGGCAAAGAGTACCCTGAGAGAGGCCAACTTACCTCGTGACTTTTAGCCACAGAATCAAAGAGAGGGAGTAGTACGTGTAGCTGGAATAGTTTAAGCTTTCTAGGGCAAGAGATAAAAATCTCTGGTCACAAATACTTATCAACTTTTACTTCACTATTTAATGTTTAACTCTTAAATGTTTTATATAAGCATTTGCACATATAGATAAAAAATACATTCCTAAATTATACGAGATAATAAATTTTATGGTGTTATTTTTCAAAAGTTATTATTAGTAAATGTATGAATAATAAAAGTCAAAATTGCTTATTACCTCTGTAGATTTAAAATATTTGACATTGTTGACTTCTAATATCAACATTATCTTTCCATCTTACTAAAAAAATATTCAAATCATGTTTCAAACACTAATAATGTTAAACAAAATATAATACATTTTATATTATATTTATTACAATTTTTAAATAAGATAAATAGTTAAAATTAATTTTAAAGTCAATTTTGTTAATATTTTGAAACGGCCGTAGGCTCAAGACACGTGCCGCCTGGTAGGAGCAAAAAAGTGTACGGACTTTAGACCAAAATGGCGTTTGATGGGTTGACGATCCAGAGTACGAGAGGCGCTGGTTGAAAGTAAAGATATTTTATTTAGCAATTAAAGGGAAAGTACTGCATACCTTGATAGTATTTTTTACTACTGTATAATTTTACAAATACTTGACACGATATGCCTTCCAAAAATTTATTTCCAATTCTACCTTGGAGGAGGTATTTCTGAAAATTTTATGTGTCAATTTTATACTAAGGACATTTTAATCACTCCAATTAAAAATGTTGACCTACCTTGAGATTTGTCACACCCGATTTTATGGCTAAAACCGAATGACCCTTTATGTATGCCCAGAAACAAGTTTCATACATAAAGTGACTTCATAAATAGTAAAACAGAACAATGTCTCGAATAACTAACTATTACAAAAATAGACTAAGAGTCTTATTAAATTACAAACCAAATAGCGGAAACGAAATGAAAGCTTTTAGGGCTCTACAGGCAGTTGACCGAATAGCTCGCCTAGACGTCGGCTCCAAGGTCTTCAATGTTCTCCTAAGGTTCTCTCTCTACTGAGCAACAATTATAAAAGCAAAGTTGAGTACAGGATGTACTCAGCAAGTGTGGAAAGCATATGACATGTGAAAATCATCGAAGAACAGGCAATATAGGGTTTAATTGCATAAAAGCACATATTAGAGACACACATTTCCTATTAAGCACCTATTTACTAAGTGAAAGATATCGCACCTATAAATTGTAGAATAAGTAACAGAAGCAAATCACAGTCTCCCACTGTGATTCACCAAACCAAACCAATACCAATACTAATATCCGCTAATCATGTGAGGGTCCATGCAATGCTCGTGACCGTAAGCACGGCTGTCATGAAAGATTTACACTCTGCAGAGGTTGTACAAATTTCTCTAAGAGTAGTGATTTTATCCCCTGTTGCCAGGTAACTAAAAAGAATCTACATTATGCCTGTGCCGTCGCACTCGCACACTTACTTCGGTGTGAGGGCCAAGAGATCACTACAAGACTTTTCTATGACTTCCGCCAGCTTGTGCGTGCTCAATAAGGTTTTACCTGTCGGGCACTAACCGAAACCCGAGAGGCCCCCTCTTGTGCCGAATGCTTCTCGGGAGTAACCCTCCCTTCCCCACACATCTCTCTCTAGACAGATCCAAGCATAACCCGCTTTCCTCGCTCCACCGTTTAACACGCACAGAACTGGTTTTCATCACTTACTACGCCAGGCCGCGCCTATTTTTGGCATCGTGGTTGTACAGAAACACATGAGTGATCACTCCACAAACCGGTCCTTAAATTTAGAAAAATAACTTACCAAGAACAGTGCCAGTAACTCTGTACATAGTCCTACACCAACCATATCACCCAAATCATCACTATCCAAGTTGTTATTAATCTCTTATTAATCCTCGTGAAGCATATATAATGATACATTTAAATATACCCAAGCCGACAGTAGCAATCTAAGCATGAGATCTATCCAACAATAAACTAAACTAAGGTGACAAGGCATAATGTGAAAAGTTAGAAATTTCTATTAATAGGTACGCAGTCAATTAGACACAAACATGCAATCTACAAGATAAATGTTTTGAAAATAGGCACAAGATGGTCAAGGACACTTGCCTTGCTGCTCTTGAGAGTAAAAGTCGACGGTCTCAAATTCTTGCTGCTGAAAGTCTTTGACGAACTGCAGCTCCAGGACGAAGTCGCCTAACGCACGAGAACACAACAATCAATCAAATGCAACAAAACAGAACAAAATCAGTATGAGGATGTCATGAATGCATAGATTATTTTGGTACAATCGTTTTGATATATTATTTGCTGAAATTGGAGTTACCGATCAAAAGTTATGGCATTTATAAGGTTTAGAGGCTAATCTGTAATTTACAAAATTATTGGAGAACTAAATTGTAATTACAAAAAAGTTTAAGAGCTAAAGTGTAAATTTGTCACTCGACAGGGACTAATTTATAATTAAAATTAAGTGTATGGCTTTTCTGCAAAAGTGTCATAATTAATTATTAAATAACTATTACAATTAATTATTACTAAATAAATTATTATAATTATTTTCCAGATTGATAATATTATTAATTATGTAATTATTGGTTAATTTGAAATTAATTAATCTAATATCTAATTAATTTTAATTAATCGGGTATGCTGATGTCAGGCTGATGCAATAAGAAATCTAATTTATTTTTACTTCTAATTCGGGAATTAATCTAAGCCGTTGATTTTAAATTGAACGGATCTGATTATTCGGGTGATGTGGCTCGATGTGGGGTGTCTGATTTGGATCGGATGGATGAGATTATTTGGCGACGTGGCACACTGTGAGCGCTTGGATTTAGATCGGACGGTAGGGATTTAAAGTGAGGTGGGGTTTAACGTGATCTGTCCGATTTGAATCGGACGGCCGAGGCTCGGCTCGACCGGC
>BCLH01000326.1:113760-141380 GCA_001602315.1 Zoysia pacifica | reverse complement strand
CGCGGCTGGAGGTGGAGGGCGACGGGGGCGAGCTGGGCTGTGGTGGGCTGGGCCGCACGTGAGAGAAGGGAGAGGGAGAGGGAAAGTGGGCCGGCGGGGTTTTCTTTTGTTTCTTTTTTTTCTCTTCCTTTTATCTCTTTTCTTTAATTCTAAAATTCTTGATTAATTACTTATTTTCTCAATAATTATTTAAATGATATGCAATCACATGAAATGATATGATGCACCTTAGCAATTTATAAAAAAAAAATCATTCTAATCTAAATTTTGAAATGCATTTAAATTGCAAATTTTTAATATTTGAAAATGGTTGAAATTTTTGGGTGCCACAGGATCCCTGTCCAGCCAAAATTGCCAACTACTCCGGCCTACTCCCTCTGTTCCAATAGAAACTTATTTTTAGATTTTGTTGACTACGACGTTGACCATTAATTTTTATATATTTAATTAATTTTAAAAATATAAATTTTATATATTATGAAAGTCTTTCTTTTTATAAATTTAAAAGTGCAAATACTAGATTTTTAAATGTAATCGAATATATAAAATTTATTTGTCAAAGTTGTAGTCAATAAAATCTAAAAAAAAAAGTTTCTGTCAGGACGGAGAGAGTAGGTTTGTACTCGGAGTGGCAATTAAAAACGTGGCTATAAAGTGTTTTGCTTTTTCCTTCTTTTTCTTAAGACCAAACTGTCAATTTTCATTGTAGAAGTCGAATTAATCCATTCTGTGCCCCTACTCGAGAATTTTGCAATTTTACCATTGGCAAGAATGGGCTTGGCAATTTTACCATGATGGTTTCACAGAAATACCATTATAATTCACCTCCTTCCTTTCCTTTACCATTGTTAAGATTTTAATTGCAATTAAAATCTAATCCATCTCAAAACACCCGTGTGTGCAGCCTCAACCCCCCTCCCCCCGCCGTTGTCCTCCAACGCTGGTGGCCGTGCCGCCACCTTCCCCCGCACCGCCGCCGTCAGCCCCGCCGCTGCCAGCAAACCCGTCGGCCCTGCCTCCTCCTCCGGACATGCCGGCCCGTCGCCTCCTCCGCGCAGCCACCACCGCCAGCCTTGACGCCGCCGATGGTACCGCTAACGCACTGCCTCCTCCCACGCAGCCTCCTGCGAAACTGCAGGCAGCGCCGCCCAGCCACCTTGTCCCCGCGCCATTGGCCCCGACGCCTCCTCCCGTCCATGTCGCGGCCCTGCCCGCCCTGCAGTCCTTGTCGCTGGTTGGTCCGACGAGGACCCACCCAGCAGCATGCGCCGCCGCCGCCACCTTGTTTGGAAGAGGCGGGGGCTGCCGGCGTTGCAGGAGGGTGGTGGTGGTGCTGCAGTGGAGCCATGGTGATGCCGGGTTCGGAGAAGCCATTGCCGGTGTTCGGAGGAGGCAGCAGCGGGGCCGCCGGCGTTGTAGGAGGAGGGGTTGCAACACTGCAGGAGAAGGCGACGGCGGGGCCGGCGGCGGTGGTGCGGCCACCAGCGTTGGAGGAGACCGGGGGGGGGGGGGGGGGGGGGGGGGGGGGGGGGGGGGGGGGGGGGGGGGGGGGGGGGGGGGGGGGGGGGGGGGGGGGGGGGGGGGGGGGGGGGGGGGGGGGGGGGGGGGGGGGGGGGGGGGGGGGGGGGGGGGGGGGGGGGGGGGGGGGGGGGGGGGGGGGGGGGGGGGGGGGGGGGGGGGGGGGGGGGGGGGGGGGGAAGGCTGCGCACGGGTGTTTGAAGATAGATTAGATCATAATTGCAATTAAAATCTTATCAATGGTAAAGGAAAGGAAGGAGATGAATTATAATGGTATTTTAGCGAAGCTCAGTGTTGTCGCAGTAAAATTGCGAAGCCCATTCTTCCCAATGGTAAAATTGTAAAATTCTCCCCCTACCCTGCTCTAGCGATTCCTCGTTCAACTCCCAGGTCACCTACAGACCCACCCGCTCCTCCAATATCCACGACAAACCTTAACCTCTCCGTTCCCCTTTCGTTGCCTCACAATCCGCCCCCAGCTATGTGAGTTTTCTGATCACAGTTACCTGTGTTTTCCCTTCGATTGCGATTTTGATGCTGTATACTTGTTTAGTCGGTTCAATTGATACCTAAGTAGCTGATGATTCCTGCACATTTGGGATATTCTGTCGGGTTCGCATTGATCTTTCCTAAAAGGAACGAGTGAATATTCAGGCGAAAATTAGCAGGCTATAGGGGGTGGGGGGTGGGGGGGGGGGAGAATGAAATCCTGCTTGAATGGTATTCCGAGCAAGTGGAGGTTTAGGAATCTTACATTTAGGCCCGGCTCTGACTTTTCCAAAAACAACTTTGTGCCAAGGGTAGCAGGTGAAGGCTAGGAAAAATAATTTGGTGAAATTTCATAGATTGAAGGCAATTCATTGTGAGTTCATGTCAATTAGTTTTAAAAGTATTTAAATTTATTCTCCAAAATATCACATTTGTTGGTGACCTCCGATGTTTTTTTATACTGTAATTTTTTCCCAGGCTGAAGCTAAGTTTTGGTTGCTTCATTTTTCTCTCTTCTTTTTTATGCGGCTTCACCCTAAAAACTACAAAGAACGGGTCTCTCGCAGCGTTTAGTATGTTCACAGAATGCCGGTAGAGTAACTCATGAAGAAGTATTTCCAAACGGGGCCTTAATTTGTGCATCTTTCGAGTCTCACGAGCTTGTGGGGAGGATACTTAACAAAGAAACTCGTCAGAGTATGTGTTACATTCCGAATCCCATTTAATTGGACTCTTTAGACATCATATTTTGACAATTATGCTTAAAGATGTAAAAAAGCTGCTGCCTTGTCAGGAAGAGATGTGTAGGCTGTTTAATAGATCTGGTCATGCCAATTATTTTGGTTGTCTTTTGTGACTTGTTAGCAAACATTCAGTTTGTGAATTGACAATGCTTTCTGGGGTAATTTTAAGGGTGAAAACGGGCCAAAGACATTGAACTAAAATTGGTGAGGGCCGGATCGAATTAGGATCTGGCTCAATTTCTATTCATTTTTGAACTAAGATTTAATAAGGGCCGAAAAATTTTGTGAAAGGTTCAGTGGGCTCGGCCCTTTTATCACCCCTGGGTAATTTCAGTGATTGGATGCTTCAGCTTTTACTAGTAGGTGGGCTACTGCTGCAACAGGGTCACCGTTGCTGACCAGCTACTAGAAATCATGATTTCTGGAGATTTCAAGTCTCTTTCTATCGGAAGGGCATGGGACAGGCTAACATCCTTGCTGCATGCCTTCTCGGCATCCTCCTTAATGGCCCCGAGCGACCTACAGGAGCTAAGGAAGCTGGAGAGGACTATGTGCAGAATCAGGGCAACACTGCAGGATGCTGAGGAGCACTGGAACATCCATGAAGAGTCTGCCAAGCTGCGACCTAAGGAGCTCAAAGAGGTGGCATGTGATGCAGAGGATGTTGTGGAGGAGTACGAGTACGAGGTCAATCAGTACAAGGTGGAACCATGGAAGCTCTTAAGCAATATGCTATGGTTTCTAATACCAGCAAGCGCAAACGTCATGAGGTAAACATTTACATTCATGGCCCAATATTTCTAGAGAAGAACAAACTAAAATCAAGGACAATTACTTCAGACAACTTGAATTTAATTTCTTTCAGCAAATGTCTTGATACAATCCCAATCCACTATTATGGACAATATGCAGTTCACTAAACACAATTTTAACACAGAGTTGTTATCTCAAAGGCATCAATCCTCTTCTGTGCAAAATGTTTGTTTTACAAATTCTTGTCGTTTTAAAACAACATAATCACATTTGTCCCTACAAAAATGAAATAACTAATGCATAGCGACTCAGCTTTGTTTGTCTCTCTTCAATAGGAAAATGAGCCCTACTCAATGGATACTGCTTTTGTAGCTCCTCCATATCATTTAATCCTTCGAGCAAGGGAAATTACTGATAGATTTCAAGAGATTGTAAATTACTCGGACAAACTGGTTTTGTCAGAGAATGATGGAGAGGTGGCTCATTCTTGACATTAATAGTCTGCAGCATACTAGTTCTCTTATTTCTGCAAAGACCATTGTTGGGTTAGAGCAAGAGAAGAGGAAAGTTGTTGAGCAAATTATGTACTGGGAAGAGAAAAATCTTGGAGATCCTGTTTGTGCCATGGCCATTGTTGGTATGGGAGGCTTGGGAAAGACAACACTAGTACAACTTGTGTACAATAACTTGAAGGCCCACCAGCTCTTTGATAAATATGCATGGATTGCTGTGCCAGAGAATTGTGATGTCACTTCAATCACAAGGAATATTTTCAGTTCAATAACAAAGAGAAGGTATGAGCATACAGAATTTGCTGATCTTCAGGAGATACTGGTAAATGAAATACAGAATAAGAGAGTTTTACTAGTTTTGGATAGCATGTGGAATGACAGAGGAGACCACTGGGAGTTGTTGTGTATGCCTCTGTCAACCACAAGGTTTTGTCAGATTTTAATAACCACTCGAAGTGAAGCAGTCGCTAGAATGAGCCAAACTGTGCCTTTCTACCAACTCAAGTGCCTAAACTCTGATGACAGTTGGTCATTGTTTAGGCAGGTTGCATTTTTTTGTTGACCAAAACTGTGATATTCCAGCAAACCTTGTAGAGATAGGCCAGAGTATTGTCAAAAAGTTTAAGGGCTTCGCCTCTTACAATTAAGACCATTGGAAGTATGTTACGTTATAAAACTGATAAAAAGAGATGGGTGGTTCCCTTAGAAAATGAACTGTGGTACTTGGTGCAACCAAGGAGTGAGGTTTTGGCTGCATTAGAACTGAGCTATAAGAACATGCCCTTATATTTAAGAAGATGTTTTGTTGCCATGTCTCTCTTTTCAAAGGCTCTTTCACTTCATCGTACCAAAGTTATACGATAATGGGAATTACTTGACTTGCTTCACTGCAATGGAAGTGTTGATGAGTATGAAATTGGGAATTTGTATTTGAAGCAATTAGTTCAAAGGTCTATTCTTGAAGTTCATAACCGTGGACTCACACATGTTTACCGTCTTCATGAACTTATCCATGATCTTGCATGCTTCCTTTCTATAGAAGAGTTCTATAGACTTGAAGGAGATACAGCAAATGAAATTGGACCAAGCGTTCGATATATGTTCCAATTATGTGGCATTCTCTCAGGCCCATTATAGTGATGAGTAGACAAGTCAAAATTAAGGATCCAAAAGCAATATTTATGAGCTGTAAGAAGTTGCGAGCCTTTCACAGAGAAGATCGGAGTCTTCTTGAGGCATTACCAAACTTCATGAATAATCTAAAACTATTACACCATTTGTCATTCGGAGTTCTGAGAGATACACCATCGGCAAGCCCTATATGTATTTCTGTGTTACAATTATATAATCTGCAAACTTTGGATTTTAGTCTGTACAATTCACACAAGCTTGTACTATGTGGGATCAATCAACTAATAAATCTGCATACTTTGTTGCCTGAAATGCGTCTTAGCAGGAGTGGATGCAGTTGTAACATAAGAGAACTGAGGAATATAAAAAAATTAAGGAATCGGCGAATATATGGGTTGGGTAACGTATCTCTCCTTGAGGAGGCAAATCAAGCCCAAATGCAGAGCAAAATACACCTCCGGACACTAGATTTAGGGTTTTTTGTTAGAATGCAATACTGTCAATGTGTGCTGCAGCCAGAATTTGTTACAATACCACATGCACTGCTACTTGAGAGCTTGCAACCTCATTGCAGCATTCGTGAACTGAGCATATGGGATTATGAGTCTCAAAACTACCCCTCTTGGCTAGGCAATGAATCCTTCTATAAGTTGACCAGAATAGTGTTACGTCGATGTGGGTCTCAATACCTCCCAACACTTGCTGAATTACCATCCCTCAAGCACCTCAAGGTATGTGACATGGGTCATGTTGAACTCATTGGTCAAGAATTTTACAACCACCCTACCACACAGAATGGCTTCCATCATTGAAAAACTTGAAATTTGTGGATATGTTCAATTGGTCCATGTGGTCTGGACCAAACCATGGTGATCTTCAATGCTTACAGACACTTTCAATCCTTTTTGCCCTTAAATTGAGGTCTCTTCTATTCCTATCTACTCTTCGTGAACTATACATTGAAGGCTGTCCTGGTCTAAGTGAACTTCCTGCTCTCCCATCACTTTTACTACTGTCCTTGGAGGATTGTTCAAACCAAGATTCAATCGGCGACCTCTTACTTGCTACATTGAGGATCCGGCAATGTTCGAACCTGAGTACAGTCGGTTCCCTCCCCTCGCTAACCACCTCGAAGATACGAGATTGCTCAAATCTCTGTGCAGTCACCACCCTTCCCTCACTTAGAAGTTTTGAGTTACACCGCTGTCCAGAATTGAACCTTCCCTTTACTCACCAATTTAAAAATGGAGGACTGTCTAAACCTGAACACATTTGGCTCCCTCCCTTCTCTATCTACTTTGGAACCAGCTAATCCAGTGAAAGATGAGATACTGAACTGGCTGTTGAAAAACCACCCATCATTGGAGCACTTAAAAATTACGTATCAGACTATTACAGATGTCTCAATTGGTCTGCAAAATCTACCTAAACTTACCACGCTCCACTTGGGAGATTGTCCCAATCCTCAGTGCTACAACGGGTTTACTGGCATCAGTTCCCTCAAGGAGCTTGAGGTTTGGGGGTATTCAAAGCTCCCTACCCCTTGTTTGCACCCAAGCAAACTGAATAACATGGACGACTGATCAAGTATATCTACATGTTGTGGCCACTTTACTCCTTTCATCAAGTTTAATAGTAAGTGTTCTTATCCTTGCTGTTTCAGAACCATTTTGAGCTCACTGCATGTTGCAATCAACTATATGATTTTACTAGTACATCATTAGCTAATGCACTCCAGTTTGAACCCAATAAACAAATAGGAAAATTTTATATTAGTTGCCGTTTTCTGTACACTGGGTGATGGAAGGTAGTTGCTGTGATATAGTAGTATAGAAACTGTACTCTGTCAATGGGCTGAATATAATATGCCAATTATCTAGAAAATATCAAATTCATATGGAGAAAGGCTATGTCAAGGGCGTCGGCGCCAAGACTGCAGGGCCTTGGCTACGTAGCTCGTAGGTAGGATTAGTAACTAGCCGAGGTTCTACCCCTCTATGCCCTATGTTGAAGAGGATGAGATTTAGAAGAATTAAGCTAGACTAAAGAATTGATATTTCTTATTGCTTGCTTTTCTTGATGTCGAGTATATCCTTTTATAGGCTCTAGGCCTCTCTTATCTGAAACTAAACCTTCATCTTATCCTAAAATAACTTAACTTGGCCGCTAAGTAAGGGCGAACTGCTAAAGTATGCGGCTGCTACAGTACCGTGCCTAACTAACTTCTAATATTAAGGAACAAACTTGAACTAACTCATAACCACTAACAACCATAGTTTCTAGAAGCCGGCCCCCTGGCTTGCTTCCTATCCTAGATCACGGCTTGGCCTGTTGGCCGGCGGCTGCCACATGACATCTCCCCCTCCTTTGACAAGCAGCTCGTCCTCGAGCTGCCTTCTTCTTCTTTATCTCTTAATTCCTGCAGAAAGAGGTGTTGGCGAACCTTGTTGCGGCCGTGCCCGAATTTTTCATTGCAGTTATAGCACAGACCCAGACGCCTGCGTTCTTCCATCTCGGCTGTCGAGAGCCGTTTCACCTGTCAGCCTTACACTATCACCACGGGAGGGGGTGGGGCCGTACTGCTTGGGGGCGGCGGTGGAGCTGCCCTCAGTACTGGGGCTGGCAGTAGCCCTTTGCCGTGGTCCAGTGCTAGTGGGGTTCCCACTGCAGCTGCATATTGATCTCGAAGTTCCAATTTCCGGGCTAGGCTCATGGCGACAGCGAGAGACTGCGGGTTGTGGATCTCGATGTCAAGGCTGAGAGGCGGCTGCAGCCCAGCTGTGAATATCTAGACCCTTTGCATCTCTGTCAGAATGCCCGCTCGTGGTAGCAGTGCTTCAAAGCAGTCCTGATTGTCGACAACGGAGCCCGTGCGCTTGCAAGCCAGGAGCTTGCCGAGGGGATTGGTGCGCAGGGGTGGACCGAAGTGGAGATTCAGCAGCTCAGTGAATCGACGCCATGAGGGAGTGCCCTCATCCTGTTGGACTTGGATGAACCACATCTAGGTGCCCTCTTCCATATTGTAAGAGGCCATCCAAACCTTCTCCTCCTTTGTGATCCGTTGTTGAAGAAAAAAGGATTCACAACGGTTGATGAACGCGAGGGGATCGGACTTGCCATCGAACGTGGGGAAATCGATCTTCTGGAAACAGGGCGGCCTGTCAGTGTGGTGTTCCCCGGTGCCCGTAGATCTGTTGCCGAACGATACGGAGTCAGTACGGCGCTCCTTCTTGAGTTCTTCGACCAATTCCTTCAAGATCTTGACAGACTCGGCCAAAGACTTGACCATGGCCTCTAGATCTTTAGGTGAAAGGCTAGACATGGCGGTTGATGACTGTGTGGTTGGCGGAGGTGGTGGTGCGGGTTCGGTAGGCGGCGGCGGTGGTGGTGGCGCTGGTTCACTAGGCGGCAGTGGTGGCAGCATTGGTGATGGTGGTGGTGCTGATCGCTTGGATCGTGATACCAGATTGTCAAGGGCGTCGGCGCCCAAGTATGCAGGCCCTTGGCTGCGTAGTTCGTAGGTAGGATTGGTAACTGTCTGAGGTTTTACCCCTCTGCGCCTTATATTGAAGGGAATGAGATTTAGAAGAATTGAGATAGACTAGAGAATTGATATTTCTTATTGCTTATCTTTTTTGATACCGAGTACATCTTTTTATAGGTTCTAAGGCCTCTCTTATCCAAAACAAACCCTAACTAATTGATCTTATCCCAAAATAGACCGCCAAGCAAGGGCGACCTGCTACAATGTGCGGCTGCTACAGTATCATACCTAACTAACTGCTAGTATTAAGAAATAAATTTGAACTAACTCATAACCACTAACAATCCTAATTTCTAGAAGCCGGCGGGCTGTCCTGCTTCCTATCCTGGATCGGCACCCTGGCCATTTGGCCAGCAGCTGCCACATGACACGCTACAATTTGATGCGTAATCTCGTTGAACAAATTATGTTTGACTACTCATGTTAGATTCGGACATCATACGACTTTCTGATTGTTAGGTAAAAATTAAACCATTGATCTTTTGTTAGGTTGCAGCTTTACCAATTGATAAAGAAGAAAATAAAAGGCAGACAACCTTCATCTCAGACGACCACGGCTTGCTGCTACGTACACTCTGGGTTCCAGTCCTGGAGTTCAGGTAGCTCTCCCAGCGTTGATCTGTCACATGGCGGTGCTTGTGCACTTGCTGCTGCTGATGGTAATTTCTCGTTGCTGTTGCTGCAGCTATACTTTTATTGAGGCTCCCATTGAACCAGGCGCTGGTCTGCAGAATACAGATCGAGAGAAGCAGTCAGAGAGAAGGTGAAGAAGGCTGTCAAATTTTTTATGAAATACTATTATTCATTACCTCCTCCCGAAATTATTGACACTTAACTTTTCGATGTCATATTTGACTCTCCGTCTTATTCAAAAAATTTATAAAAATATCATTTATTTTATTGTGATTAGTTTTATCATAAGAGACATTTTAAACATAACTAATTTGTTTTATATTTGTAAAAAAAGAATAAGATGAATGGTCGAACATGGTGCCAAAGTCAAAAGTGTCAAGAATCTAGAGACATAAGTATTTTTTTTATGAATTGTACTATCATTAGAAATACTTTAAGCATGACTTGTTTGTTTTCATATTTGCAAAAAAAAAATTGAATAAGTCGAAGGTTCAAATATGATGTCCAAAAGTCAGAAAACGACGCTTATTTTTAGATGGAGGAAGTAAGAATTAGGGAGTCTCAATTGTTTGCACAATCAACAAGCACTACCACAGAACATAAGCCAGCCGACCGTCGACTCTGATTACAGTCAGCATGAACTTTCAATTTACCCCCTACTATAATTTTTCATTTTCATTTCTCCATAGACAAGTGTAATCTTAAACATAAAACTTCACAAGATGCTAGAGCACATCATAACACATGTTAGAGAAATACATCATAATTTTTTACGATTATTTTCATAAAGTTTTGTATCCTAAGGATTAAGTTACTTTTAAATGTCCTTTCCTATGAAAATAACTAAACATAGTTATGATTTATTTTTTAACATGTATTATGATGTGCTCTATCATCTTGTACTCCCTCCGGTAACAAAAAGAAGGTCATTTTGGACAACGACGTGGTCTTAAAACCACAATTTTGACTCATATTTTCTATAAAAATATTTAGATAAAGTCTAATTTACTCCCCCAAAGTCCAAATAACCCTGCTAAACTATGATTTGGTTTTTTTTACCCCACCAAAAACGTGATTTTGGGTAATTTACCCCCTCATACAATTTGTCTTTTTTAATTCTCCATACACAAGCGTAACTTAAAATAAAACCTTATGAGATGATAAAGCACATCATAACACATATTAAAAAAATATATTTTGAATTTTTTACCATTATTTTGCATATAGTTTTGTATCCCAAAAATTAATTTATTATTAAATTACTTTCCCTATAAAAATAATGATAAAAATTTATAATTATTTTTAAATATGTGTAATTATGTGCTTTATCATCTCATAAAGTTTGATCTTAAGATTATGCTTGTGTATTGAGAAACAATAAACACAAATTACTTGAGTGGGTAAATTGACCCAAAATCACGTTTTAACCGGGGGGGTAAACAAAAACATAGTTTACGGGGTTATTTGGACTTTGGCTATACTTGAGGGGAGTAAGTTGGACTTTATTCTAAATATTTTGAAGAAGTGACGATATGTATACTTTTATGAAAATATTTTTGAAGACAAATCTAATCATATAATTTTTACCTGTATAAACTTAATAAATTAAAAAAAATTATAATTTATATTCCCAATGTTTGATTAAAACCTTGTCCAAAACGACTTTCTTTTTCTTACTAGACGGAGTACAATTTTAGTTTAAGGTTACGCTTATATATGGAGAAACAAAAATGAGAAATTTTAGTAGGGTAAATTGAGTTAAATGGAAAAGTTGTGGGGATAAACTAAATAAAGAATTAGTTTAGGGTGTTATGTGGACTTTGGCTATACTTGAGGGTAGCAATTTGGACTTTATCCTATAATTTATTTCTTTTGAGGGGCTGTAAGGATATTTGAGGTGGCCACTGCTTGGTAGCTTGGGGAAAAGTTTGCCGGCCCATTGAGCTAGGTAGACTAGGGGTTTCAGATTTAAAAAATCTTTGCTGGGCATTGAGAATGAGATGGTTATGGCTGCAAAAAACAGATCGGAATAAACCTTGGACTGCCCTTCAAATACAGGTTCCTGATCAGGTGCGTGCTTTCTTTTTGGTGGCCATAGGGACAGAAGTAGGAGACGGTGCTCGAACCCTGTTTTGGAGGGATCGTTGGATACATGGACAACGAATTGGAGATCTAGCACCTCAACTTGTTGTTGTTAATTCCAAAGCGAAGAGTAAAGAGCCACACGGTCAGGGAGGCTTTATCTAACCTGGCTTGGACATCTGATATTCAAGGAGCTCTTACGGTGGTAGCTCTTGTGGATTTTCTGCATTTGTGGGATATTCTTTTGGAATATGAACTGAATACCGGGATGGAAGACACCCACTTTTGGAGACATCGTATGTTTAAGAGTTGGCTGTAGTTTGCCATTTTGACGAGTAAGTTTTGCTGAGTATTAAATACTCAAGGTTTGTTGTTTTCCTTTTTTGAGCTTGCAGGTATGTGTGTGCTTGTGACGGCAACACGGTGTGGGATGGAAAACCCCATTCTGACAGTTTTGTCGAATGGGTTCCCGCCTTACCTACCTCCAGCCGTGAGAACTGAGACCTACGTCCAGTCGAATGTGTCAGGTTAAGGAAGCGGTCAAGCGAATCATCATATCCACTGTGTATCGCTTCTGTTCTGTTTTAAAACTCTGTTTTTAAATATCTATCCTAATAACAACTTGAACTTTAATGTAATACTTTAAATCAGTTTTCTGTAATATATTTTATCGCTCGTGTTGTACTATTAGGATATTGTTGTTCAATATCATCCGATACGATCCTATCAGTGAGCCGCCTGTGATTTTTGGGCGATTCTGCCACAGCGTGGCATCAGAGCTAGATCCGGTTAGTACAACTAAAAACAAGTTATTTTTGAAAATTTCGGTGAGGTATGAGTTAGTAAGCCCACATAAAGACTACATTAGTGTAGTTAACAGGTGGCAATGCTTACTTTTGCATTCATACATTTTACTTTCAGTTATTTACCATTCTTGCAACAACATGGCTACGTCCAGGTAAGAACGTAAGGTGCGCACTCGAATGCATTGAAATTTGAGGGCTTATCTATACGAGGTTCAGGAGTATGGAATGTCCCGTACAACGATCAGTACAGGAAATGAATATATTCTTCGGAATATATGAAACATTTGCTGTCTAATAGAGAGTGCGGCCATTCGCCATCTAATGGTAAGTGTGGAACTCTTGCTGTGTGATGCAAATCATGGTCGCGTCCCTCAAGATGTTTTCTACATGAGGATCATATGGAATGATACTTGACGTAAAGTTTTCTTTTGTTATGTACTGCCTGCCTGTGATGTGGATTTTTTGCAGGTACGCTAACTACAAAAATTAGTACATGTAGAAAACGACTAACTTTTCTCTGAGAGAGCATGTTTGCCACTGAGGTCACGTATATCACTATATTAAACCAACTTTTTCTTTTTGTGAGGACGGTAGGACGAATCGTGCCATTCATGCATTCAAAACTTGCATCATGCATCTTGTAACATGTAATCAACTTTGGGAATAAAAAAAATGTTAATCACCCATGCCTTATACTTCATGGTTAAGCTGAATCTGAAATTGTTATGAAATTCTCTACCACTTTGATAGTAGAGTCGTCTTCGGTTTCCACCTTCCTGTCACTCAAAACTTAGGTTTCAAAATAAAGATCACTCCTGATTTCAGCACTTTGCTGATAGCTTCAGAACATCATAACTTCTGTTCTGTTTCTCGTATGAGGACAAATAAAGTTGCATCGGAGAGCTAATGAAGTCCTTTACGACTTTGTTATTCAACTCTAGTTCTGATCTGGCCTCTATCAGTGCGGGAAATCAGTTTTTTTTTTTGCAACTGCTGCCAGTCCGGGACAGAGTTCATACTGTTCTGTTTTTAACATTCTTTTATCTAAAAGCTGGTTGTTAAGTGACTTCATCACTTCAACAGTGGCTTTGGTTGAGGTTAACTAACTGACATCATCTGACCCCGAAATCTCTTGCATTGTATCTACATCACAAATGACCTCCACTCATAATGCCCCATTTGATTCAGTTGTACTCCTTTATCTCTAGTTTTCTTCCATGTCATTGATTCATGTTCGTAAGGAGTACATCTCGCCATTGCAGTAGGCACCTTCTTCGATACCATGCTAACACTTTAACACATGAGTTGGCAAACAAACCAATGGCTCAATAATGTCTTGATTCAGCCCTTTGATTGATTCTCACCCTAGAGAGTACTCGTTGGAATTGGATCCTCCGAAGGTTACCATTACTAACCTTGAATCATTTTCTAGTCTTGATTCAGACCAAATGTTTGCCCTATCCTTGAATTCCTTTCAGTATCGGCTATCAAATTTTATGGTGTTATACATGTTGAGGTGTGCACCATATGAGCAACTAACCTGAACTAATGAAACTGATGTGTACGTGGTTCCCAATCTTCTGTCAGATCGTGGTAACTCTCAATTTGGTGGAGATGCGACACACAATCGATCCGGTCTCAAATCAACACATTTTGAACCCTGCAATCGCATTACCACTTCTCTAGTTATCAACCGTGCATACACAATTGACCTCGCCAAGAAGGCTAATCCCAGCCTGCGAATCGAAGAACACAAGCAAGAACAAGTAAGAACGCAACTCAATTTCAAAATCTGAATTAAATCATGAAGTTGAAAAACCATCAAACCGTCAAACGATGAAACTATTTGAAAACTGATGAAAACTAATCACAACCTAACCCTAATGATGGCGGCTACTATTTATATAGAGTTTAGAATAACCTTAGAGGCAAACTTTAATACTAATAGGCCTAGAAAACATACATAGCCCAAAGGCCAAAAATAGTGTCACAGCACCCAAGCAATTTCTGGATGTCAACTTCTTTTAACGATTCCTGCTGATTCCAGTCGAATTTGGAGATGAGACAGATGCCGTTGGAAAGGTTATCTTCTTAGCTTTCAAACCATATCCAGAACATCCAAAACAGATCCTGTATGCGACCTGGGCATCTATCTTAGTGCGGACTGCTCCTTAGTTGGTTATAGCATAGGAGACTAGCCCATGTAAGAATGAGGAATCTTAATAAGCTCCTAAAAGGTGGTCACATCTTGGGACTAACCAATGTTGTGTTTAAAAAAGATAAGCCTTGTAGAGCATGTCAAAAAAAAAAACAAATTGGAGCGCCGCATCCCGCTAAGAATATCATGACAACAATAAGGCTATTGGAGTTGCTTCATATGTATATATTTGGTCCAATTGCCTTCATAAGCATTGGTGGTAACAAGTATAGTCTTATAATTGTTCATGATTTTTATCGTTTCACTTGGCTGTTCTTTTGCATGATAAAAGCGAAACTCAAAGAGAATGCAAGAAGTTCCTCAGAAGAGCTCAAAATAAATTCGGCTTGAGAGTCAAGAAGATAAGAAGTGACAATGGAAACGAATTCAAGAACACTCAAGTGGAAGAGTATCTTGATGAAGAAGGCATCAAGCATAAGTTTTTGGCAGCTTACTCCCCTCAACAAAATGGAGTTGCCAAAAGGAAGAATCGTACACTCATAGAGATGGCAAGAACCATGCTTGATGAAAACAAGACCTCCGATCGCTTTTGGGCCGAAGCGGTGAACATGGCGTGCCATGCAACAAACTAGCTCTATCTTCATCGTATCTTGAAAAACACCCCCTACGAGCTTCTCACCGGTAACAAACCTAACGCTTCTTACTTTCGTGTTTTTGGAAGCAAGTGTTATATTCTCAATAAGAAACACAAACCATCCAAGTTTGCTCCAAAAGCAAACGAAGGTTTCTTGCTTGGGTATGACTCAAACTCTCTTGCCTATCGTGTCTTTAACAAAAACTCCGGTTTAGTTAAAGTCACGTGTGATGTGGTGTTTGATGAGACTAATGGCACTCATGTAGAGCAAGTTGATCTTGATGTTCTAGATGATGAAGAAGCTCCATGTGATGCATTGAGAAGGATGGCAATTGGTGATGTGCGTCACCTCCAACACAAGATGAAGCTCAAGAAGAAGAAGACGGCAATGATCAAGGGGAGATGATGAAGAAGAGCAAGATGAACAAAGACCTTAAGTGCCACACCCAAGAGTCCATCAAAGCATTCAAAGAGACCACCCCGTTGACAACATTCTTGGTGATATTGAAAAGGAGGTAACTACTAGATCACGAGTTGCTACCTTTTGTGAACATTACTCTTTTGTTTCCTCTTTGGAACTATTCAAAGTACAAGACGCACTTCGTGATCCGGATTGGGTGATGGCCATGAAAGAAGAATTAAACGACTTCAAGCGGAATGAAGTCTGGTCCTTGGTGGAGCGTCCAAGTCAAAATGTTGTGAGCACTAAATGGGAATTCCGCAACAAACAAGATGAGCATGGAGTTGTAACAAGGAACAGGGCAAGGCTTGTGGCAAAAGGTTATTCACAAGTTGAAGGTTTGGATTTTGATGAAACCTTTGCCTTCGTAGCTAGGCTTGAGTCAATTCATATATTACTTGCCTATGTTACTCACTATGATTTCAAGCTATATCAAATGGACGTGAAAAGTACATTTCTGAATGGGTCAATCAAAGAAGAGGTGTACGTGGAGCAACCATTGGGCTTTGAAGATAAAGAGTACCACGTTTATAAACTCCATAAGGCGCTCTATGAGCTAAAGCAAGCTCTTGGAGCATGGTATGAATGCCTTAGGGATTTCCTCAATGAAAGTGGTTTTACAATTGAAAAAGCCGATTCCACCCTCTTCCCAAAAAGAGTTGACAATGATTTATTTGTGTGCCAAATATATGTCTATGACATAATATTTGGTTCTACTAACAAAGCTTTTTGTGATGAGTTTAGCAAGATCATGACCAAAAGATTTGAGATGTCCATGATGGGGGAATTGATGTTCTTCCTCGACTTTCAAGTGAAACAACTGAATGAAGGAACGTTCATATGTCAAACCAAGTACACTCATGACATTTTTGAGAAGTTCAAGATGGCGGATGCTAAACCTATTAAGACTCCTATGGGGACAAATGGCCATCTTGATTTTGACTTCGGTGAGAAAGCGGTGGATCAAAAGGTATATCGCTCCATGATTTGGATCTTTGCTTTACCTTTGTGCATCTAGGCCTGATATCATGCTTAGTGTGTGTATGTGTGAGATTTTAAGCTGCTCCAAAAGTGTGCCATTTAATGGCCGTTAAAAGAATCTTAAGATATTTAGTTCACACACTAAACCTAAGGCTTTGGTATCTCAAAGGTTTCACTTTTAATCTCATTGGATATTTCGATGCAGATTATGCCGGATGCAAAATGGACAGGAAGAGCACATCGGGGACTTGCCAATTTTTAGGAAGATCCCTTGTATCATGGTCCTCCAAGAAACAAAAGTCCTTTGCTCTATCCACCGCCGAAGCCGAGTACATAGTTGCGGATAGCTGTTGCGCCCAATAGCTATGGATGAGGCAAACCTTTAAAGACTTTGGTTACTTTGAGAACAAAGTCACTCTCCTATGTGACAATGAGAGTGCCATCATAACCGCACAAAGCACATAGGCATCCGGCACCATTTCTTGAGAGATCATTCACTATAAGGGGATATAGAGATATTCTATGTACCCACCAAAGAGCAATTGGCCAATATTTTCACCAAAGCCTCTAGATGAGAAGCGCTTTAGTGAGCTTAGGAGTGAGTTTAATATCATAGATTCTCGAAATGGGCTTGAAGGTAATGCACATCTGCTTGTTGTCTTCTCTTAGATTGAAAACAAAAGATTTGTGAAAACATTGAGTGATTTTCAAAACAATTTTATTCATTCTCACCATTTTTGGCATACATACTTGATTACGGTGATTATTGTTAGTGAAATGTTGATTGTTGGCTAATCACCATTAGTTAAGATTTTTATATAAGTCTCTCACTCCATCTATCATCTTTTCGTCATCAAAATCCACCAAAAATCCAAGTCCGAAAATTTATTCCAAAAGACCCCCTGTCAGAGTCTTCGGCCCCTTGCCGGAGTCTCCGGCATCGGAGTCTCTGGCCTCTGGTCGGAGTATCCGGGGTCATCGGGTATTTAAGGGATCCAACCGTTGCTAGGATTCTTTTTAGAACCCTAGCACCTCCAAACACCCGCAAATCGCCACCTCTCTTCATTTGCTCGAATCTAGACTTTGGAGTGGGATTTCTATGGGAAACCACTTCCCCAATCCTTCTCCGAAGTCCTCGATCTTCATCCAGTCATTTTCTCAAGTTTTTTGAGGTAATCTCATTTTGCCCGATTTCTCTCCACATATTTCTAAGGCAATGCTAGTGATTTGGTAGCTTTCCCATGGCTAAAACCATAGATCCACCAAAATCTTCATTCAAACTTGTTTTACCCTAATATACTTTTCTAGGAAGTTTTAGACCACAACTCTTTGATAAAGTTGTGTGTATGAACACCTAGAACCACCACCAAAAGACATTCCTTGACCCCCAAGTTTTTGGCGTCGATCCGTACAAAACTCGATCTGGCAGGAGGGTCCGGCTCCTGGCCAGAGCCTCCGGCCCCTAGCCGAACACTTCGACCCTGCCTGTTTTGTTCCATCTTTCCAAGTTCAATCCACAACTTCTTTTAGCTTTTTCTTCACATCATATGGGTTCCTCATTGCTTGTAATTCTTTTCTTTGGTAGATGGCTCGGCAAATAGCTCCTCTAGTGAAGAGGAGATAGCTCCGGTGCAAAGTCCTTTGGTCAAGAGGAAGAGGCAGCACAATTGTACTTCCAGCGGCATTGTGATTCAGGACCCTCAAGAGGGCGGTTCTTCTCAGCCTGCCTCAAAGAAGAAAACCGCTCACCCAAAACCCAAAGGAAATGGAAAACCAAAAGGAAAAGGAAAAGGGCTTTTGGATGGGCCAACCGATCCAGATGAGTTAGCAGGCAGCACAAGGGTGCACGTGCTCTCAAGCACAACTTTGTCTACCGAGTCCATTACCCCAAGGTGCAGTATCCTGAGTTTGTCAATCCAAGGATGATGGTAGACTACATGAGGGGCACACATGATTTGATGCCTAAGAGATTGGAGGACCCCTACTTGTATGAGACTGAGGAGGGTGTGGCAGATCACCGGTTCCATAACATATTTCAGCTTGATTGGTACAGATCTGTCATCTATGAGAAGAAAAACAGGACCACCCCAATGAAATGGATTGATTGGGATTACATGGAGAGGAAGAAGGATCCTTTATTTGATGAGGTGATCAAGATGTGTGAGGCCAGAAATGTTAAGAGATCATGGGCTTCAAGCACGGCTGGAATGAATTGCACAGTTTTATTCCACACTTTGGATCGATCGCAGTGGGGCTGATGAGGGTGTGCATTGGAGCCTTAAGGGCAACCGTTTTCATGCGACTCGCGGATTCTTTGCCTCAATCCTTGGGTTTGATGATGAAGATCTTACCAAGGAGAATATTCATGGCAGAAGGACTTTGAACAATGAGGAGATCACTTTCATGTATGACCGTGAGTTTGGACCTCCTATCTATGGGATGGTTCATGGTATGGCTCCCTACAACAAGATCCTCACAGCTCTTTTCCGTCACACAGTAGATCCCAAGAGTGGTGATGCTACTAGTGTCTTGCACAACATGAAGACTTTACTTTCTTATATGCAAGACCATCCAAGCAAGTAGAAGGGGTTTAGTTTGTTTATGTTCATCTACTCTTCCATCATTGAGAACTCTGTCTCTGCCTTAAAGAGTTGTGGATATGCTCCATACATCATGGCACTCCTTGCGCGGACTTGTGACACTGAGCTAGCTCATGACAATGTCCACAGTCCCTACAGAGTTCACCCCATCAAGATCTCAGTTGTTCCTTCTTCTCGTGCTGACTCTCCCGTTGGAGGAACTTCCACTTCCACTAGGTGTCCCCACCAAGCCTCGAGGAAGAAGAGCTCCTCGATCTCTAGAGCTCTTAGATCAATGTTCAACCTTTGCTCCTCCCAAGCAAGAAAGTCTAAGAAGCACTTTCAGAGGTCTCATGAGCACTTCTCTTATCTTGAGGACAAGGTTCAAAGGCTTGGTGCTCAAGCTTCTCTTCAGTTCACTCCTTCTCATGAGTACTCTCCACCCTCTCCTTTTGAGCCAGAGCCAGATCCTTGGGCTCCATACCGTCTTGCACAGGAGGTTGCTGGAGGAGCCGAAGATCCTAGTGAGAAAGGTGATCCAGAATATGAAGAAGAAGAAGATGATGATGACGACGACGATGATGATGGGGATGATGGCGGTGACGGTGGTGGTGCTGAAATTGAAGACTATGACTTCTATTGAGCTTCACTTCACCTCTTTTCTCCTTTTTGGCGATGTGATGCCAAAGGGGGAGAAGTAGTTATCTTCCTTGTTATCATTTTCAAGTGTGTGTGAGATTTGTATTAAGACTATTTGAATGATTGTAATCTTAAGACCTCGTACTATCATTATCATGTATGGTTTTATGGTGCTTGTTTACTTTCTCGCTTTGCCTTTGTGTGATTCTATCTTGTCATGAGCATCCTATATATATTGTTGTCACACACACTAGTTGCACCCAACGAATGCATTGATATAGGGGGAGCCCTCACAAATTTTATCGTTGCCATATAAGCATTTTGGCTTGTCATGCCATATTTTGATCTATATGCACACATTGAGGGGGAGCTCGCTATATCAAAGCGTATAAAACCTTGTTTTTATATCTCTCTTGAAGCTTTAATTGTGATGTCATCAATCACCAAAAAGGGGGGGAGATTGTTAGTGCATCTAGGCCCCTTGTGGCTTTTGGTGCTAAATGACAATGGAATTAAAGAGCTAACGTGTTCTATTGAGTTGATGAAGGATTGCAGGTACTCAAAAAGAGAGAAAAGAAGAGACGTGCCTAAAGCAGAGCTAATTGAAGATCTTATAGTTTTATTTTAATCATTGAGTTTAGGCATGTCGTACTATTAAGAGGGACGGGAATTTAAGTGGAAGAACTGAAACAAATGCTCAAAAACACTCCACAAATCAATATCCAAAACACTCCTACATTTTTATTCGAGTCCAGAGGACCCCTTGTCGGAGTGTTCGGCCCCTGGCCGGAGACTCCAGGCCCTTTTTCCTTGGATTCCAGAGAACTCGTCGCTAGAGTGTCCGGCCCCTGGCCGAAGACTCTGAGCATTTTTATTCTGAACTCTAGAGCACCCCTCGTCGGAGTGCCCGGCCCTAGGCCGCAGACTTCGGGTATTTTTCGCCGAGTCCAGTACACCCCTAGCCGGAGTGTCCGGCTCTAGGCCGAAGAGTTCGACGTTTGAATTTTCACCTCCCTGCCACCTGTCGGAGTGTCTGGCCTGGACCCGAAGACTTCGGTGCTAGAGTGTCTGGCCCTTGACCGGAGACTCCGGTGGTTCTGATACCCCAACGACTCTTTCAAAGGAGAGGAGTATAAAACACTCCTCCCCAACGGCAGAACTATCCCTAAGCCTTATTTTTGACCTGAATACACTTGAGCTCATTCTCACACTCTCTAACACTCTTGCTAAGGTTTCCTTGCTTAGATTTGAGTAAGGAAAGTGAGAGGGCAATCTTTCAAAGGCTTTGAGAGCACCCCTTTGATTCCAACGAGCATTTGTGGAGTTGGAAACTTGATTTCGCATTTGTTACTCTTGGAGCTTCACGCTCTTAGACGACTAGGCGTGCTTGGAAGCTCCCAACTCATGTGGTGAAGCCCTGAGAAGTCTGTATTACCCTCCTGAAAAGGATTTGATAGTGAAGCACTCATCTCGACCTTGGTGGTCATCTTGAGAGAGAAAAAAAGGGTTGAGTGAAACCTGGTTCTTTTTGAACCTCTCAACAGAGACGTAGGATCCTTAGTGGATTTGAACTCTAGGATAAATCTTTGTGTATCCATGTGCTTCTTGTGTTCTACCGGTTTGAGATCTTTTATCCTTGTTATTTATATTTCAGCATCGATATATTAGGGTAGCTTGTTCTTGCTTTTTTTACTTGTTCCTGCCTGCTCTGGTACTTCTCCTTTATCTTTTGGTTCAAGTAAATTTGTTAGATCTAGCTTAAATTCTTGCATTCAAAGTTTACAAAAATTGCCAAAGTGTCTCGTCAATAGCCGGAGTCTCCGACACCGGAGTGTTCGGCCTGTGGCCAGAGTGTCCGGAGGACTGACAATTTGTTTAAGTTTTAATTTGCAAAAAAAAAATTAGGTTGTCCTATTCACCCCCTCTAGGCCACTTTCCATGATGACACCAATCAAATCATAAAAGATAAAGTTCATGGCTCTTTGATATGTGGCACCCGCATCCTTTAAGCCAAAAGTCATGACAACCCACTCAAACAATCCTACAAAACTAGGACATCTAAAAGCAGTTTTAGACATATCCTCTTCGGCCATAAAGATTTGGTTGTATCCTGTATTAGCATCAAGAAAACTAATAACTTAATGGCCAGAAGCATCATTAATCAACATATTCATCTTTATAAGTGGCTCTATTCAAATTTCTAAAATCAATGCAAACTCTTATCTTACCAGTGTTCTTCTCCACCGGCACGATGTTGGTTATCCACTCCGCATACCTGCAAGGTCTTATAAATTTTGCATCAAGTAATCGGTTAATTTGATGGGGTTAAATCCCTCATCGGTTGCTAAAAGGGTCTAAAACCAGATTTTATTGGAAGCCGATGCTCAAGTAGCTCGCGGCTCAACCTGAGTATTTCATTATAAGACCATGCAAAACAGTCTACATATTCTTTTAGTAAACCATTTAACTTCACCTTATAATCGGTTTTTAGATTTTTGTTTATAAAAGTCAGCCTAGGATTATCATCTCTACCAAGATTCACCTCCTCAAGAGGATTGGCCGATGTAAATCCTTGTCCTAGCTTATCCATGTCCTCTATTTTTCTATAGCTTCACACATATCGTTCAAGTTGGACCGATAGTTTTTCATTCTCTTTTGCAACCAATCAAGATTGGACTCCATTAAATCACATTATATGATTACGCCGATATTCGATCGGCTTTACATTGATGGATACAAAACCATCTCTTGTCACACTAAGAAAATCATAATCCGTCAAGTCTAAACCGGTCAAGCACTTGACGGTATCATGCAGCAAAGAAGATGATTCGGCCGTAGCAACACAAGCTGATGCATCCGCATGAACAACCCCTATATCATCACCAACCCATTGTATCAAGAATTGATGCAATGTAGAAGAAACACATCTATTGGTATGAATCCAATTACGCGCTAAGATCAAGCTATAACTACTGCGCCCATCGGCAACAAAGAAAGAAGTAGCCATGATCTTGCTTCCAATGGAGCTCAAAAGCGACCCAATTACGATCTAAGATCAAGCTATAACTACCGCGCACATCGGCAACAAAGAAAGCGGTAGCCATGGTCTTGCTCCCAATGGTGAGCTCCATAGAAGCGACCCCTTTAGCCTCGATAGGGTATCCTCCTCCTACACTATTTAAAGTTATATTGGTCCGAATGAGCTCGTCAGCGGTCCTACCTAGCTTCTTAAAAAAAGAATAGAGCATTAGATTAACAATAGCACTGGCATCTACAAGTATGCAAGAAATTGGCGTGCCATTAATATGACCTCTCACGTAGAGAGGTTTCAAATGGTTCTCCGATTCCTCGAGCTTCTGAAAGATAGGCCTAAAGTCAAATTGTGCCACAACCTCTTCTTCCTCTACAAGAGAATAATGTTAATGTCCATACCTTCCTGAGGTGGTGTAGGCTTGTAGTCCAAGAGGTCGTCGTTGACGAACTTGGACATATCGACGTCATCCGTGGGTGAAGGCGCTGTAGAGCCCTCTCCCAACATGGCGTCGGCCAAACCCAGTGCTTTCGGAGTGTCCACCGCCTCCTCCATCATGGTGGAGTGGGAGCCTCGGGCTCCTTAGTTCTCCACTGCTTACCTTGAGGGACCATCGGTTTGATCTCATTGAAGACCTCCTCCCTCTTCTTCTCCGTCTCCTCCTCTTGGACCTTTCGAAGGTGTAACCTTTGAAGCTTCGTCTTTTGAGTGTGGGTCAAGCCAGGTGGACACCACCTCAGTTGCGTGTATTTGAAGGAGCTCTTGCTGCTGCTAGGTTCATAATCATGGGAAGCCTTTTTAGAAATTGTTAAATTAAAATATCGGTTCTTAACATCTCTAAACCACCGAAGATAATCAACAACGGGTTCATCTTTTTCTTGCCTAACCGATGTCAAATGTGACAACTTAAATTCGTTGTCCCCAGAGTAAAAGTGGTCATGACATTTGCGCTCTAAGCACTCCCATGTGTAGATGGAACCCAGGGGCAATGACAAAAATCATGAGAAAGCGGTCCAATTAGTGATAAAGAAAACAACCGTACTTTCAAAGCCTCATTAAAACTCGCTTCTCTTAGTTGCGCGATTGACTAACGTGTTTCCAAGTGGTTTTACTATCTTCGCCATTGAATTTGACGAAGTCGGGCACACGCCATCCGCTAGGATAAGGGACCGAATCAAAATATGAGGGGTATGGTTTTTGATTAATTTGGTCTCTTCCCTTAAGGTCTACCCCTAGCGTCTCACAAAATTATTTGTCTAAGTCATCCTTAATGCGAGCCATGCATTCCTCTATATTTGCTATGGGTGGCCTAGTGGAGGTGCTCATCTTCATGATGCTAAATTGTTCATTAGGTATGGGGCCATGAAGAATTCCTGTACCGCTTGGTGGGATAGGTGGTGTGCTATAAGCGACGGTACGGTAAAGAGGAACAAAATTAGCTAATTTATTCAATCGGCTCGTAGCCGGATTAGGGATGCTAGTGATTGGCTCTATGCTAGCGGGAGGCACCACTAAAGCATTGGTTTGCACATGAGGTTGAGGACTAGTTTGCCCACTAAACAAGTTCAGCGTCATGCCCCAAAAGGGTTGCTCTACACTAGACATGATAGGCGCCGATGCACTAGTAGAAGGACATACACGCGCAACATGAGAAGATGTTGCAATACTAACATTTTAAGATGACATAGACAAATTTTCTTGGATCATGTGTTGCATATCATAGTCAAGACCTTTTTCAAATCGACAAAGTAATATGAAAGGTCTTCCAAAGTAACAGGAGGGTGCGAAGATGTGCTCACATTTGCAGCACCTATGGCCTCGTCGTCGATGATAGTCGGAAGAAAGGTTCCTTCACTTGGGAGATCGTGCCTTGGCGGTGCTTCTTTAAGCACACCAAGTACTCTTGCAGCTCTCGTTCTTCCTGCGACACTCCTGTTCGTAGGCCTTTCAGCATTCTAGGAACGCCTTGCACGCCACCTCAGACAACTCCTCCAAAGACAGCATGATGATGTTCGTCGTTGAGATCTCAGACGTCATGGTGGAGAATGATGATTCAGTTTGTGCAACCAGAATCACTCGAGACCTCAGCGGAGTCGCAAAATTGTGTTGACACCGAAATCGAGTCCCGATGAGGACATCACTCCCCTAGATATACACAAGACTCCTCAAATTAGTATTGATGAAATTCACGCATGATAGTTGAGATTAGAGGTGAGTTTGTTACTAAACACAAGTCTTTCTTCCTTTGAGAACAGATTTCTACCTAATAACTTTATCATGATTAGGAACATTGAAGAGGGTCAAGAGAAGCATGAAGAAGGACTTGGATATGCTCAAGACGAGCAATGCATGTTCGACCATGGAGGAGATCTAAACAACTCGGGTTCGAGTCTGACTCGACCTCTAGGAGTAGCTTGCACTAAAACGGATGCCCCGGTCTTATACGAGCTACGTTTTAGACGTTCTAGATATGGATGGAAAGCTAAGGTGATCACTGGAAATCACCGAAACAATATGACATCCAGAATCTATTAGGGTGCTGCAACACTATCTTTTGGTCTTTGGGTCGTGCAACTTTTCTAGGCCTGTTAGTATTAGGGTTTGCCCCTAAGGTCATCCTAAACTCTATATAATTAGTACCCATAGTCAGTAAGGTTAGGTTTGGATTAGTTTTCATCTATATTCAAACAGTTTCGCCGTTTGACGATTTGTTGGTTTTTCAACTTCGTGATTTAATTCAGATTTCGCAATTGAGTTACGTTCTTCCTTGTTCTTGCTTGTGTTCAATTTGCAGGCTGGGATTAGTTTTCTTGGTGAGGTCAATCCTGTCTCACGGTTGATAACCAGAGAAGAAGTGGTGCTGCGATTGCAGTGTTTGAATCGTATTGATTTGAGGCCGGATCGATTATGTGTCGCATCTCCACCAAATCGAGAGTTATGTGGACCTGACGGAAGATCGAGAACTACGTACACATCAAATGGTAATTAGAGCCTCAGTATACCGTCAGGTTCACATCTATCCTTGTTTATTTTGCATTCATCCTATCGTCCACAGAAAAGCCGCAACACAAAAAAATTAGTAGATCGTTAATTGTTCCGCTGTCCAAGCCGTGTTTAGCCTTTGCATAATTTTATTTCAGAGTCCGTAGTGTTCAGTTTGTGTCATTAGTTTGTGTTTCGGTTGCTGGATTTTGTGATCTTTTTGTATTCAGGTGTTTTTCTTCATCATTCATCCACATCGTGTTCAGATCCGTTATCGTGTCACATCTATTAATTGTTTTTTTTGCATTGAAATTTTATCCCACCAACTCACCCCATATTTCGATCACAACCAGATCATTCTTAGGGCTATAAGCCTTCTCGAATTAGGTCTACGGGTACACTTCAGAGACACTCAATCATCTTCAAAAACATTCACAAAATTCGCACTCAATTTGAAATTCGAATCTGTTTTCAGCCTTTTAAAAAAAATTTTATTCGGAGATCCATTATTAAAATAGTCATAACTTTTGTTTCTGGACTCAAAATTAGGCTTATAAGTACTTTTCGAATATCTACAAAAAAAATTCCATCCTCTAACATTCCTAAATTCAACAATATCAGATCAGAAGTTTCTGTTTTTGCGCTCCGAAGTTTCAACATAGATTTAATAGAAATTTGAGATTTTCTTTAGGCCACATCTCTCATTTTATTGATCTGAAATTTGGTCTATACCATCATTTGTGCTTCTGGTTCATAGAAAATATCAGAAAAATAAAATATAAATAAAAAATGTTGAAGATCTGGAAGCCATGAATTAACCTTTGCTGAGTTTTCAAGTGCTGAATAGTTTAGTGATTTCTGAAGCCTTATCGTTTGTGTTGTTGCTGCCCTTTGATATCTTCATTCATATTCTTGTAACATCTGAATTTTTTATAAGATTGGGCCAGCAACTAGTACATAATACTTAGAACACTTATTCAAAATTACTATCTGTTATAGAATTGTGTTTCACTAATCATTATTTCAGCCCTACAAGCTCTTGATACTCACCTTGGATCAGCACTGTAGTTGACCTTGCAATAGTGGAATTATGACTCTTTGGTTTTTTCTGTCACTGGTTGCACCATTCTTTGCTTTGCTTTGATAAGAACCTTACAAAAGCTCAGTAAGGCGTTTTCTTTTGCGGAATTTTTACCACCCATCCCACTGTAGCTGTAGGAAGAATATTTTGTGCTGTTCATATGCTATTTTTCTAACCATAATAGAAAGTAAAGGAGGTGAATACAATGTGAGTAGTGCTTTGCAAAGAGTCCTTAATAATATCGATGCAAACTTTAAAAAATGTATTGAGTTTGTGAACAATATGACAGCAAGCCTTAAGAGATGTAATCCAACGCAAAGAGATGTTGCCATGATCAAAAGAGGCATGAGGTTCATACCATTGCTACATTATCTCGTTCCATGAGTAATTATATTTTTTCATCTCTTAATATGATGGTTTAGATTCTATTAAATATATTGCAAGGGAAAGAGAGATGGATAATCTATTTGAACAATGTTGTATGTGTGAAAGGAGAAAGCTTTTGAATGTTGCTAGTGCATTAGTTGATAGTGCTTTAACTTGGTGGCAACGTGTCTATATAACCAAAAAAAAATCCTCAGACATGGAGTGATGCTAAAATATTAAGGAGAGAAACTTTTGTTCATACATCTTCTGAACCTATGTCTAGTTGTGATGAACAGTCTTTGAGGGAGAGGAGCTTTCTACTGTATCTCATATTGCATCTAACATTTTACAAGAAATTGAGATCAAACAGGAACATGAAAGTGATACATATATGGATAAAGAAGAGATACACAATGTTTCTTGCATAGCCCAAAATAAGACTGATCATAACACGACAAAAGGTATTGCTGAAAATAAGAAAAAATATATTGCACATCG
>BCLH01000326.1:65772-113629 GCA_001602315.1 Zoysia pacifica | reverse complement strand
CTGAGCTGAAATTGCTATCTTCTCCAAACACTATGGGTTATATTGAATATGATCCTTTTTGTGATCTTGCTATAGTAGAGAGGATGATATTTTCGAAACCTGAATTGCCTCTGTTAACTAGAACCAATTTTTATGTTATAGGCATTTATGATTCTAGAGGTGTCTTTATGGTGTAAAGAGTTTACATTTGTTCGAATTTGACAACTTCTTATGCTGTGCGATTAGATGATAAACTAGAAGATTGGAACAACAATTACAATGTCATGTCATGTGTTGCTGGGCTAAAATACGTTTTAGCTTCTAGTGAGATTGATGATAATGTTTCATGTAACAAAAATTACATGGAGAAGAAATTATTCACAAATATTATTTGTTCTGATTTTTATGATAAAAATACTCCATGTGATGCTTTAATGTGCAAATATGCCTTGTTTGCATGTCGTGATCTTTCTAGCTATTTGTGCGCTCCTGTTACTAACTATTTGCAGAAGTATGATGATACCCAAGAGAGCAAGCCGAAGACAACTTTCCATCAAGAAGAGAAGAATGATGAGATTATAAGGATCTTTGAGTTACCAAGTGATTGAATTCAAATACCCCCGTGACCTTCACCTTTTCATGCAGGCTAAAAGGCCTAGTGAAGTCGAGGTTCTGACAATAAACTTGAGTCGAGGATGACTTCAATACAAAAAGGGGAGGATGATGAGGACACCACTTCTCTAAGATACACACAAGACTCCTCAAATTAGTATTGATGAAACTCACGCACGATAGTTGATATTAGAGGTGAGCTCGTTACTAAATACATGTCTTTAGTTCTTTGAGAATAAAATGCTACCTAATAACTTTGTCATAATTAGGAACATTGAAGAGGGTCAAGAGAAGCATGAAGAAGGACTTGGAGATTCTCAAGATCAGCAACGCATGTTCGACCCTGGAGGAGATTCAAACAACATGAGTTCGAGTCTGACTCGGACTCCAGAAGCAGCCTGCACTAAAACGGATGCCTCGGTCTCATACGAGCTCTGCTTTGGACATTCAAGATATGAATGGAAAGCTAAGGAGATAAGATTTCCAACGGATCTAATCCCGTGCGAGAATACTTCTTAGATCTCCAGAAAGCGCTGAAATAATATGACATCCAAAATCAGTTAGGGTGCTGCGACACTATCTTTTGGCCTTTGGGCCATGTATCTTCTCTAGGCTCATTAGTAGCTGCCATCATTAGGGTTAGGTTTTGATTAGTTTTCATCTGTATCTAAACATTTTTGCCATTTGACGGTTTGTTGGATTTCTAACTTCGTGATTCAATTCAGATTTCGCAATTGAGATGCGTTCTTTCTTGTTCTTGCTTGTGTTCTACGATTCGTAGGCTAGGATTAGCCTTCTTGACGAGGTCAATCTTGTGTTCACGGTTGACAACCAGAGGAGAAGTGCTGCTGTGATTGCGAGGTTTGAATCGTGTTGATTTGAGGTTGGATCGATTGTGTGTCGCATCTCGCATCTCCACCAAATCAAGAGTTGCCACGACCTGACAGAAGATCGAGAACCACATACACATCAGGTTCGGGCCAACACACCACTCACAGGTTTGTGTGCGGTAACGCCGGCGCTTTATCAACGCCTAGTTTGTGCAGCACCTAGACAACCCCGCCTCGGCAAGGACCTCGTCGGAGGAGAATCGTCTTAGGATTGATCCGGGCTCCGTCAGGCCATCCGGATCGCCTTCGGTTGTCATCGAGACGAAGGAAGAACAACAAGGGGGTCGAGTGAGGGGATTAAGGTTTGGAGAAAACAATAATGTAAAGGCAAATGATAGGTTCGATTGGGATTACTCTCAACCGACCATGGGTCTCTGTTTTACAAAGGTGAGATGGTCTTATCCCACAGAGCAACGGATCCCCTAAGTCAGGAAACAAATTGAAATTGATCTGCTGAAAACTTTCCTAAATTGACACCATCGAAGTCTTCGGTAACACGCCGAACTGTCCGTCGTGTAAATTTGAGAACCCGAGAGGGCTTGCCAGACACTTAGGTGGGCTGAAAGCCCGAACCTAAGAAGGCTTGCTAGACAGTCCGACATGGTACCGGACACTCCGGTGCTAGACAGTCTGGCGTAATGTCCGAACACTCCGGTGGGCTAAATGCCCAGACCTGAGAAGGCTTGCCGGATGCTCCGGCACTATGCCGGACACTCTGGTGGGCCAAATGCCACAAACCCGAGAGGGCCTGCTAGACCCTCTGGCAAGGCGCCGGACACCGGTGACTCGACAATTTTTGGGTGTCAACAGTTCCCTTCCATTTGCTCTCAGCCTTGACATCTTCCTTGCTCGACGCACCTCTAGGGGCCCCTTAATCGCTGGATTAGTGCCCTTTTGCGCAGCGAATTTTAAGCTGTTTCGCGGTCACCATGGGAGCTCGAGGTGATCATTGGTGCCGACCACTTTCTGGCCTCCTTCGACACCGATAAACTCCGTGCCGCTCCTCTCTGTGCTCTTGTGAAGCTGTAGGCCATGAAAGTTTCACATTCCGTCGACCGAGCTGGCCGCGCAACGCCGCCGAACCTTGCGCCGCGCTACACCTCGCCTCCCGCACCTCTCTGGTGAGGTTCCGAGGCCATCAACCATGGGGTGAGTTCCCCTCCGCGTCCTCATCTGCGATAGTAGACTCAGTTGCCAATTTACACGCCAGGCACGCCGTTCCGGCGAGGCGCTTCCACGCTATGGCGAGCCGCAAGCCACCTCGCACTGGGATCTTTTGTGTCCACTTGTGATCCAGTGTGGCAACTCTGTAACCGAGTGTGTGGTCTACCCCAGCGCAGACTGATTTTAAATATTAATTCGGAATTTATTTAAATATCCAGAAAGTGTTTAAATCTTGTAAAAATCATAGAAAATTCATACTAATGGTAAAATCACAAACAAAATATCTGTGAAATCCTCTCATCATGAGGAACAATTCGGAACCTTCAAATAGTAATTTTCTGAATTAAAAATAATCCTACAAATTAAGTAAAGTACACCCTAAATTAGTGCATATCTCTATTTCCATGCATGATTAAATTATTAATTTTGGCATGCATTGTCATTATGGCATTCATGAATTACCAGAAAGTTACCTAAGGAATTTCTAAGCAATCTATTAATAACTACATTATCTTGCTTTAATAGTGTTTTAATTGTAATAAAATAATTCAGCAATATAAAATACTAAAACTTGGTTGAAAAACCCCTCTTGCCCATACTAGTGTACATTAAATGCCTTGCGACCCCGTCACTAAAATGGCGGTGTAGGGCAGCCCCCCTCGTGTTGGGCAGGAGCGGAGGCGGGTCACGCCCATACACCACCTTGAATGGTGTGGCGCGTTGGGCGGTGTGGAAGGACGTGTTGTAGCAGTACTCCGCCCATGGTAGCCAGTCCACCCAGGCTCACGGATGGTCCCCGGCGATGCAACGTAGGTACATTGAGATCACCTTGTTAAAGACATCAGATTGGCCGTCCGTCTGAGGGTGGAAGGCCATGCTCATGTGTCAGATGATTCCTGCTCTCTTAAAGAGGTCGCACCACACGTGTCCCTTGAACACTGGATCCCTGTCACAGATGATGGACGAAGGAAACCCGTATAGTCGAACGATCTCGTCGAAGAACGCCTGGGTGACGGATGTGCCTGTGTAGGGATGACTGATGGCGATGAAGTCGGTGGACTTGGAGAAACGGTCCACCACTATGACAATAATGGATTTGCCACGGACTTTGGGCAACCCCTCAATGAAGTCCATGGCGATGTCCGCCCATACCTACGAGGGAACATCGAGCAGTTGAAGCAGGCCGGTTGGTTGCACGGTCTCGGTCTTGTTCCGTTGGCATGTCCTACAGTCTCGAACGAAGCGCTGCACTAGTGTACAGTCGCTGGGAATGTAGAAGTCACCACGGAGTCAATGCAGCGTCTTCTGTATGGTCTCATGTTCGGTTCCGTGTGCCAACGAGAGCACCTGGCGTCGTAGGTCGTCGTGGCCCGGTATGTAGATGCGTGACCCATGAAGGAGGAGACCCTCCTTCAGTTGCCATGGTTCATCAAGTGCGCCCTCCCACAGCTGGTGCAGGAGGTCATCCGTCTCGGGTGCCGCACTGGTGGCAGCCCGAATGTCATCGAGAAACATGAATGAAGGGCTCGAGACGGTGATGGCCGTGGCCTTGACGTGCGCCGTGGAGTCGAAGTTGCGGCGAGAGAAAGCATTGGCCACCATGTTCAAATGGCCCGGCCGATACTCGACGGAGAAATCGAACACGAACAGCTTGCTGATCCACTGGTGCTGTGGTATGGTGGAGAGGCGCTGATCGAGCAAGAACTTCAGGGCTAAGTGGTCGGTGCACACGAGGAATCGTTGGCCCCACAGGTAGGGGCGCCGGTGCCGGACCACCTGCACGAGCCCAATCAACTCGCGCTCATAAGCTGCGAGCTTCAAGGGGCGCGCCACAAAGGGTCGGCTGAAGAAGGAGCTCGGCCCCCATCCCGATGGAGGATGGCCCCGAAGCTCGCACCTGAGGCACAACAGTTGACGATGAACGGTTTGTCGAAGACGGGCATCTATAGCACCAGCCCAAATGATAAGACACGCTTGAGAGCCTCAAATGCGTCCTTAACCTTCTCTGTCTAGAAGAACGTGTCTTTGCGCAGGATCCACGTGAGGGGCGTGGCGATGGAGCCGAAGTCACGGATGAATTTGTGGTGGTACCCAGTGAGGCCAAGGAACCCCTGCAGTCCCCGGGCTGACCACGGTGTCGGCCACGACTGGATGGAAGCCACCTTGTTGCTGTCCATAGCGACTTCGTTGGCGGAGATCACGTGTCTAAGGTATGTGACCAATGGTGCTCCAAAGGAGCACTTCGATCTCTTGATGTGGAGGTGGTGCGCTCGGAGCGCCGTGAGGGCAAGGCACACATGCTGCAAGTGTTCGGCCCACGACGAGCTGTAGATCTGTTTGTCATCAAAGAACACCAGCAGGAACCTGCGTAAGAACTGGCGAAGCATGTCGTTCATCAATGCCTGGAACGTGACCGGTGCGTTGAAGTGGCCGAACAGCATAACGAGGAACTCGAAGTGGTTGTGGTGTGTCTGGAACGTTGTCTCCTCTATGTCGTCCGGGTGCATGCGCACCTAGTGGTAGCCAAAATGGAGATCGAGCTTGGTGAAGAAGCATGCCCCATGGAGCTCATCCAGGAGCTCGTTGACCACTGGGATCAGGAACATGTCCTTGGACGACTCGTCGTTTAGGGCGCCGTAGTCGATGTAGAAATGCCAGATGTTGTTCGCCTTCCGCACCAAGAGAACCAAGGCAGAGAAGGCAGACGTACTCGGCCGGATGATGCCCTAGCTGAGCATGATGTCGCATTTGCGCTCCTGCTTGTCTTTTTGGAGCTGTGGCTACCGGTATGGCCGAACAGCCACCGGTGCGGTGCCGGGGAGCAAGTGGATAAGATGGTCATAAGCCTGCACCGGGGGCAGTCCCCGTGGCTCCTCGAACAGGTCATTGAACTGCTGGAGCAGGCCATCCAATAATGGAAGATCGGATCCCGCCCCGACGGCATGTATCTCCGGTGTCCGGCTGTCACTTGGGGAAGACCCCACGCCCTTCCAAGTGATACGCCGTGACCCTCTCGTGAAGGCCATGTGCAGGCCCTCAAAATCCAGAGTATTGGACCCAGTGTGCAGGAAATTGACACCAAAGATGACATCAAAGCCACCAAGGTCGATGCCGAAGCAGCTGATGGTGAACACCTCGGTGCCGATAGCCAGTGCGACCCCATGTGCAATCCTTTTACAGGGAATCTGGTCTCCGTTCACCACCAGGACCTGCATGGTGGGATGTGGCGCTGTGGGTAGCCGGAGTGTGCACAGGATCTCGCCGTCGACGAAGTTATGGGTGGATCCTAAGTCGAGAAGGGCCAGTAGACAGCGGCCGAGGATGTCAACGTGGAGGTGCATGGTGTTCTCCGTCTGGACGCCTGAGATAACGTGGAGGAAGACCACAGGCGGTGTCATCGTGTCGTCGCCCTCTGTGGTTGCCACTCGCTCGTCGTGTGGTGGAACGGTTGGCTCCCCAGCTGTCCCGTTGATGAAGTCACTGCCAGATAGAACAGCCATTGGCACCGGTGTCCACAGACATAGGGCTCGTCATAGTTGTAGCAAAGCCCCCACCGGCACCTCTCCATCTGCTCGGTCGGCGTGAGCCGGCAGATGACGCGCGCCGGTGCTGGGGGGCGGTCACCGGCTGTGGCTCTGGCAGGGCCAGTGGCGTGGGGATGGCTGCCATAGCGGCCGCATGCCGCTCGAATGCTCGAGCCAGATGCATCGCCGTCAGCAGGTCTTGTGGCTCGCGTAGCTCAACGTCTACCTTGATGTGCTCCGGGAGGCCCCCACAAAGAGCTCCGCCTTCTAGAGAGGGGACAGATCGCGTGCATGGCACAAGATGGCGTTTAAGCGGTCAGCATAGTCCTGAACTGTCAATAGGAATAGCAATCGGGCGAGCTCAGATAGACGAGTGCCCCGGATCGCTGGACCGAACCACAGGTGGCAGAGCTCTTTAAAGCGCTCCCATCTAGGCATAGCGTCATCCTGTTCAAGGGTGTAGTAACAAGTCTGTGTAGTGCCCACTAAGTGGTACGATGCGAGCCAGACCTGATCTGTGGCCAGGGTGAGCTGGCTTCGAAAAAACTGCTCACAATGATTGAGCCAGTTCAGAGGGTCCTCGGTCCATCATAGGTGGAGAAGTCCACCTATTAGAAGTGGGGCGGCGCTGACGCTTGCCTCGATGGGTCCTTTGTGGGGTGGCGCATCAGGATAGATCATGTAGACTGTCCTCACTGTCGTCGGCGCAGGGAAGGATGGGATCGGCGAGGGTGAATGTGGCATGGGGATCTGGTTGTTGGGTAGTGGGGCTAGTGGTGGTGGTGATGTCCTCTGGACATCTAAACTAGCGAGGCGCAGGGCTATGTCGGCTATGGTGCGGTTCATATTGGCGAGTGCTCTTGCCACGGAATTGTCGGACTCAGTTGGAGGATTGGTGGCCATGAGTGGCGCCATCGTGGTGGTCGGCTCCGGGTTGGTGGTGGGCGGCGGTCGCAGGGTGGTGGTGGGAGGAGGACCTGACATCGATGATACTAGATTGATAGAACTAGGGTTTCTACCAGACTGGCTGCGGAGATTGTAAGGGTGGAAGACAGAAGGGTGTGGCCTATCAAGGCGGCGCGAGCAAGAAGGCGCCGTGGTGGACACAGCGCCCTACTGGGGCAGCTGTGCTTTTGTTGAAGCTAGCAGACAAAGTGCTACTTCTGTTTGATTTCTTCAATGAGGTTTACAACTTATTTATAGCCTCTCGGGCTAACTATGGATTTTATATTAAAGTATCTGATCCTATCCACTCGAGTCGTAAATTAAAGGACCTCCACAAGCTAGAGATTCTAAATAAAAGGAAAAATTATCCTAAATGAGAGAAAATAGGGAAAGGATAATAGGGGCATTTTTCTACTGTAACTCAGTGGCTTTTGTGGCCTCATTAGTTGCCAACATCTTGCTCAAGAAGAGGGCTGTGCACAAGTACCATGCTCTGGAGGCTGCAACGATACTAGACCTCTTTGGCCTCATCGGTGCATATGCCGCTGGCAGCTGCCGGGACATGAGCTCCTCCATATACGTGATTGGCCTTTCTGGCGCCATCCTGGTGTACGTGGTGGTCCATATCATCTTCTTCACATTGGATCACAAGGACAGCGACGGTAAGGGTGGAGCTTCCCTCGGCAATGCTACAATGGATGATAAAATGCTGGAGAAGAGGCGCCAGCGGCTGCTTCTATTCACAATAATGGCTGCGACTCTCACTTACCAAGCTGGGCTGACCCCATCAACCGGCTTTCGGCTCTAGGATGACAATTCGGGGCACCTTGCTGGTGATCCAGTCCTCCTCTACAACTTCCCTCGCGGTTACAAGGCCTTTTTCTACTGCAACTCGGTGAGCTTCATGCTATCCATTGCCCATATCATAGTCCTCGTGAATCAAAATTTGTATAGACCTGCCATACAAAGCAACGCAATGACCGATTGTACGGCAGTTGGTACGTTCAGTCTTGTGGGAGCCTACGCCGCTGGCACGCAACATTTGAAGACATCGAGCTACATCTTCGTGCTCGCTGCTGTTATCCTTGTTTCAGTTGTGGTGCTGGTTGTACTCTTTTTTGTCACCCACAAGACTAACAAAAAAGCCAGCAACAGCAGCGCTGAAGTCAAAACGGCGATGCAAATTCTGACAGGACCAGAAGAGCCATCTGCCATTGATAAAATAAACAAATTGAAAGCGCATCGTAACATTTCATGCTCTCATAAACAAACAACCGAAATGAGGATGTGTTGAAGCTCAAAGGGAGAAATAAAAACCGGTTTAAGTAAAAATCATAAGAATTCAAATTTTGAATTCAAACCTTGCAAAAAGAGAAAGTTCAAAAATTTTAAAAACAAAAGCTATGAAGTATGGGAACCCAATTTTGATTGAAACTAATCTAAGGTTGGCCAAATTCTTCAAACTAAAGACTCCAATCCAAAACTCTGAATCCTTAACGAGTACCTATCTTCCAAATTCTGTAGTTTCGAATCCAGTTTGAAAATTTAACATGATCTAAAACGAAAGTTATTGTTCCCAAAAATTTCTACCTCTCAGTCAAATTTCAAGATTTTCAGAATTATGGAGGTGGTCGTTTCAGACCTTGAAAACTGGTTAACTGATCTGCCTTCAGCAGATTTTCCAAGTCTGCCTATCGGTTAACAGTTTTCAAAATTCAATATATTCCGGTTTCTTTTGAATCTGCCTGTGCATGTTGGTTAGGGTGGAGATCACAGGATGAACAACTATTTCCCCCAAGTTTCAAAATGTTCAGAGCACCGGAAGTATTCCTTTTGGAACCCCTAAGATGGTAAACTATCTGAACTACCTGACCTTGCAGCAGATCTTTCCCAAGCCTCCTTATCAATTAGCAATTTTTGAAATTCCATATTTTCCACATTCCTTTGAAAAACCCTGTACATGTCGTTTATGTTGTAGAACCTATGTGACAGGTTCATCCTACCGAGTTTCAGGTCAATCCAAGTTTATTTGCTCACTTTGTTTCTGTTCCAAAAATGCTCAAGTGTTAAGCTCGGCTTGACAATGACTCACATGGGACCTGCCCGTCAGCCTCATTCCCCATCTCCTTCCTTCCACCAGAAGCTACACACTTCTATAAAATCTTCCTTCTAGGAGCAAGCAACCACTGGTTACTCTCTTCCACTCTTCTCCGTCTCTCACCCCTCGTCGACGAGCTGCAAAAACCTCTCCCCTCTCCCCCGCTCTCCACCACCTCAACTCGCCCCACCCCCTTCACAGCTCGCCGGATTCAAGCTTTCCCCAAATTTGGACAATCATCGACCGCCGCCTCTCCTCTACGAAATCTGTGAGATGGTCTGTTTTTCCTTTGATTATTTTGAGCTGGAGCATCCCTGAGTCCTTGCGCAGATTTTAATCTCCCTAATAGATCAAGTTCCGAACTCGTCATGCAGGAATTTGGGCGTCCTTCCTCGTCGACGCTCTCCGGGAGCTCGCCCTCACCTCTGACAACCAGGTTTCAGCCACTTCCAATTCCAATAGCTTCCTTGCCACTCTTCCCATCTCATCTGTCAAGCTTTAGGAGCTCACCGTTGGGAGTTTCATCAATCATAGGGCCGTTGGGACAATGCCGCAGCGGCCGGCAGCCCGCCTCCGGAGATCCAGTGCACGGGCCGCCTCGGCCCTGGCCAGCCGGGCTGACTTGCGCTGGGATCCAGTGCAGGTACTGCCGGATCCCGTGTGACCAAGTCTGTGGCCAATGGTGTGGCCTCCCCTGGGAGGCTGGTTTGTTTAATTTCCAAAAATTGATTATTTAAATGCCCAAAATGCGATAAAATTTGTAAAAATCATAACTAATACTTTATAACTCGTAAAAATACAAATAATATACCATTGGAGTCCTCTCATCATGTAGAATACTTTAGAACTATAAAAATTGTATTTTCTGCATTAGCATTATTTATAGTAATTAAATAATGTGCAATATGCATAAGGGCATATCTCCATTTTCATCCATTCATAAAATATGAAAAATCTATATTTGCAATCTACTGATTAATTAGTGTTATCCTGGAATTATTTAGAATTTACAGGCTTTTAGATTAATTATAAGTAATTTATTGCTCGTAAATGCTATTTAATTCATTATAAATCAACATGTTACCGATAAATTGTACAATTTGGTTAGAAATTAGTTTAGCACCTCCTTGATTTAATTGCCCAGTAAAATGTTGACTTATGCCTTCTAGAACCATATTAAAGGAATTTAGGAGTTGTTTCCTCATTGTAATTAATTAGGATCATGTAGTTTACAACTATAATCAGCACAATGATCATATTTTTGCATGACATATCATCGCATGGGCATGGCATAGCATGAGTTAATTATAAGATATAAGAATTTTCTTATTTGCATATCATCTCATGCATATAGGAAACGACATTGAAGGCGAGCAAACTAGAGTTGCTGCCAAAGATCTGACTGTTGCTGCTGATCATTCTCTTGCTTCCGCTAACCTTTAACAAACCCAAGGCAAGCTCCAGTGCATTAACCGTATTTTAATTGTTTTATTTTTATCACTGTGTATGGTTAATGTACTGTGCATTAGGTTTTTAGGAGTTGACTAAAAACGTAGATTGCATATTAGGATTCCTTTCTCTCGTTAAGTATTTTTGGAATAGGTAACTCGATGTAGAGCTAGTCTATCAGTCTTATTTAATGGAAGAAGTCGAGTGAATGAGAAATTTCACTCGTGAGCTTTAGGTGGTTACTATGGATATTAGACGATGGCATGAAAGGTTAAAGTTGTTCTAGCTTATCATATAAATGATGAATCTGAGACCGGACAGGGAAGTGTAGGTTGGCAACAGGAGAGGAGTCCTGTGTGCGGTAGCTCTATCTATGTCGGTTACGGACTGGTCGAGTGTGGTCCTGTTGAGCAAGTTTGAAAAGTACCGATTACATGTTGGATATATGGAACCCAGTAAACCGACGTAGCTCAATACCGTAGTGGGTTGACGTAACCCTATGTCTCTTTTGACGAGGAGTTGAGAAAGACTTGTGTCTAAACATAGATGCACCCAGTATAGTGATCGCATGGAGGACCCTATTCTTGGGAGAGGTGCGCGTCGGACCGGCCCTATGGCATTGTTGGGAAAGCTTGCCACGTGCGGCTTCAGAAAAGTGCACACGTGTTGTGTAATTCGGGTTTGTTCTACAGGACATAAATCGATTATAATCGTTGCCCCTCACAGTAATGAGTACCGCTTGTCTCGCTGTGTCACATCGTAGTAAGAATATGAATGATAAAGGGAATATGATTTGTTTGATATATTTATTATAAATTACTTGGCAACCTTGTTTGATATAGTTTATAGTGCAAACTAAATTTACCTTCCTTGAACTTAACTTACCGCTAAAATATGAGAGTAAGAACTCACTATTAGTGCTATGTTTTTGCAAAGGGGCCATCTCCTATGAGTCAGCCTACTCATGTTTAGGAGTCAGCTGTAGTTAGCCTTTTTGATGGGTAAGTCTTGCTGAGTAATTAGTACTCACGGTTTGTTGTTTTTTTTTTTTGTGTAGACTTTCCTGCAGGTAATTGGTGTGACTGCTGCGGCAAGGTGCTGTGGGAAGGTGAACCCCCTGCGGACTGGTCTATTAACTAGGTTCCCTCTTCACCTACCTCAGGCCACGAGGATTGAAGCATGTCTTAGGGCGAGACGTGTCTCAAGTTTAGGATACCGTTGAGTGTATCACCATTGGGTATCACTTTCGCTCTTTTTTAAACTCTATTTTAAAATTATCTATCCTAAGACAACTTGAACCTTATTCTAAGACCTTAAATTGATTTCGTATAATATATTTTATCACTCGTGTTGTACTATTTAGATATTGTTGTTCAATATCACCGATATGATCCTGCAAGCGAGCCACCTGTGATTTTGGGGTGGTTCTGCCACAGCGTGGTACTAGAGCTAGATCGGGTTAGTACAACTAATAATGAGTTATTTTCAAAAATTACACGATGATAAGGTATGAGTTAGTAAGCCCACATAAGGACTATATTTGTATAGTAACAAGTGGCAATGCTGACTTTGCATTCTTGCATTTTACTTTTAATTGTTTACAATTCTTGCATTTTACACTCCATACGAGATTCAAGGGTATGGAGTGTCCTGTACAGCGATCAGTATGAAAAGTGAATATGTTCTTTCAAACATATGAAACATTTGCCATCTAATGGAGAGTGCGGCCATTCGCCACCTAATGGTAAGTGTGGACCTCATGCGGTGTGACGCGAATCATGGCCGCGTCCCTCAAGACGTGGCCTACATGAGGACGCCCCGTATGGAATGATACGAGACGTAAAGTTTTCTTTTGTATGTGTATTGTCTGCCTGTGATGTGGTTTTCTGTAGGTACGCTAACCTCGAAAAGTAGTACGTGTAGAAAATGACTAACTTGTGTCTTGAGAGAACATGTTTGCCACTGAGGTCACGTATGATCACTATACTAGACCATCTTTTTATTTTGTGAGGACAATAGGACGAATCATGTCTTTCATGCATTGCAAACATCTGTATTATGCATACTTGAGCATCCAATCAATCTTTAAAGTCAAATGTTAATACCAATCTGAAATTAATACACAAATTCCCTATAAATTTGTAGTATAATCTCCTTCAGTTTTCACCTTCAAGTCACAAAACGTAGGTTTTAAAATGAAGCTCACTCACGATTTCAGCACCCTGTTGTTGGCTTCAAAATTTCATAACTCCTGTCCTGCTTATCGTATGAGGGTGAGTAAATATGCATTGGAAAGCTATGAATGTTTTCTATGACTTTGTTATTCAACTCTACTTATGATTCGTCTTATATCAGTACCAGAATTCAGTTTTTGTGACGGCTGTCTGTCCCAAAACAGAATGGGTGTCGTTCTATTTTAACGACACCTTTCAATGTTCACCCCACATTTGATTCCTGTCGAACTTTCTACTAATGCGTGTGGCAATTTAATTGGCAGAATGGTGTGCACTCGAAGTAGTAATGAGCGCAATGAGGGGCAATCCTCTCAGCAGGGAGCAGCAGCAACACAACCACCACCACCGCCAACAACGGCACAAGTGCTCTTGGAGATTGAGCGCAACCGTCCGGAGCAGACTGGCGTTCTCCTAGCCATTGCTCTATACTTGGCTTCCCGTGGTGGCGGTGACGCTCCCCGTGATAATGATTTCGCGGATTTCCTACGCACTCAGCCGTCTGTCTTCACCTAATCAAAGGATCCTCTTGATGCTGACCACTGGTTGTACACCATCGAGGAGAAGCTTGATCTTGTGAGGTGTGGACAACATGAAAAAGTTATTTTTGCAGCTCACCAACTCCAGAATGAAGCTAATGCTTGGTGGAGAAGCTTCCGTGCCATGCAGCCTGCTGATCACTGCTTCACTTAGAAGGAGTTCCGTTCCGTCTTTCGCACCTTCCACATCCCTGAGGGCGTGATGGAAATCAAGAGGCTGGAGTTCCTCAATTTGAAGCAAGGCAGCAAGTCTGTTATGGATTACTTGCATGAGTTCAACTAGCTTGCTCAGTATGCTCTTGATGATGTCAATACTGACAAGAAAAAGATAGGCTATTTTTACCACGGTTTTTCTGAAGAGATGCAAGACAAGCTCTCGACCACTGAGTTTCGTGACTTCAACCATCTTGTGGATAGAGCAATCTTTGCTGAAGACAAGACGCTCAAGCCGAAGGCCAAGAAGCGCTTAGCTCCAGAACCATCTGGTGAAGCACCACAAAAGTACCGGATGGTATACACTTCTCCTACTGGCCAGCGGTACCACTCCACTCTAGTTCAGCGTCCTCCATACTGACCACCTCCTCCACAGCAGCAAGGAGTCTCTTACGTCTCCACTCAGCAGCGTGCTCAGGGCTTTCGACCTCCAGAGCCAGCATTCCAAGGCACGAGGCCTACTTCGCAGCCCTACTTCAACTGTAGCCAGGTGGGCCACTTTGCTAAAGATTGTCGTCAGCCGAGGCAGCTGCAAAATTGCAACACCAATGCTCATCCTCAGATTGCTTACAGGGCACCTCGACAGAAGAACACTACACCCAGGACTGGCAGAGTCAACTATACTTTCTTGGGTGAGATACCAGAAGGTGAAGAGTACTTGCAGGTATATTTTCTATACATGACCATTCTGTGTTGGTACTTTTTGATTCCAGTGCTACCCATAACTTTATAAGTATGGCACGTGTGGAAAGGTCTACTATGAAATTACCTTATGTCATTACATCTCTGGGTGGAAAAATGTACACTGCTCAAGAAGTTCAGCAAGCACCTCTTAATCTTGAAGGAAAAGTATATCCTTCAAATTTTATAGTGTTGAAAGGACAAGGAATAGATCTGATTGTGGGCATGAAATGAATGGAGTACCATAGAGCCGTGTTGCACATCGCTCCTCGTGAAGTTCACTTAAATTCTCCAGTTCACGGCATCATAATATTGAAATTATCATATCCCCAAGCTTCTACTTCCTTATTTTGTCATGCGACCGGCCAAAGATTGAAGGAAATTCCGGTAGTATGGGAATACCCTAATGTTTTTCCCGAAGACTTACCCGGCATGCCTCCTGATCGGGAAGTTGAATTCCGAATTGATCTTCAACCGGGAACTGCTCCCATCTCCAGAAGACCAAATAAAATGGCGTCAAATGAGTTGGCAGAGTTGAAGGTTCAATTGAAAGATCATGTGGATAAGGTTTTCATTCGTCCTAGCTCATCTCTGTGCGGATGTCCTGCACTCTTTGTGATGAAAAAGGATGAATCCCTGAGGTTATGTGTGGATTATCGACCGTTGAATGCAGTCACAATCAAAAATAAATATCCACTGCCTCGCATTGATATTTTGTTTGATCAATTGATTGGTGCCAAAGTTTTCTCAAAGATTGATCTGCATTCAGGCTACCACCAAATTAAAATCCGAGCTGTAGATGTACCACAAACCGCCTTTTCTACAATGTATGGTCTATATGAATACCTTGTTATGTCTTTTGGAAGAACAAATGCTCCAGCTCACTTCATGTATTTGATGAATTCGGTATTCATGTCGGAGCTAGACAAATTTGTGGTGGTATTCATTGATGATATTCTCATCTACTCTAAGTCTGAGAAGAACATGCAGAGCATCTTCATATTGTACTTTAAAGGCTGAGAGATCATCAACTTTATGCCAAATTCAGCAAATGTGAATTTTGGTTGAAAGAAGTGCCTTTTCTTGGTCATGTGGTTTCTACGAAAGGCATTGCCATGGATCAAGCAAAGTGCAAGAATTTTTAATTTCTTCAAGATTGCCAAGCCAATGACTGAGCTGTTAAAGAAAGGCATCAAATTTTTTGGGATCATTCTTGTGAAGAAGCTTTCCTGACTCTCAAGAAACAATTGCCCACTGCACCCGTGCTAGCTCAACCCGACATCACGATGCCTTTTGATATGTACTGTGATGCTTCAAGTACATGTCTCAGATGTGTCTGCCATGTGATTTCCTTTGCTTCATGACAACTTCGACGTCATGAGCAAAGTTATCATACTCATGATTTGGAATTGGCATCTGTGGTTCTAGCCTTGAAGATATGGAGACAAAGATATGGAGACACTATCTCCATGGGAATCTTGTGCATCTGTACACAAACCACAAGAGTTTGAAATATATCTTCACTCAACAAGATCTGAATATGAGGCAAAGAAGATGGCTAGAACTTATCAAAGATTATGAATTAGAGATCCATTATCATCTTGGCAAAACAAATATAGTTGCCGATGCTTTGAGTCGAAAATATTATTGCCACCATTGTCGAATTTCAACAACTCTGCATTCTCGTGTGCCGATGGCATAGTTGGCGCCCTGACCAGCTCGGCCCCACCTCCCTCCTGCGCCTCTCCGGCGGTTCCGCTCACACTGGACGAGACCGTGCTCGTCGATGGCTCGCCGACCTCCTCCGCGGTAGTCTCCTGCAAACCCTCGGACGGGTCTGCCAAAGGGACTTCTCGACGACCGTATCACTCAGCTCCCTCACGCCCTCAGAAGCTGCCTGTAAGATTTGGTCGGCCAGCTCTTCGTGAACCGAGGGCAGGGGAGATCCCCTCGCACCCTCGGCGAGAGTGGTCGGGGATGGCATGGGCACGTCCTCGACCTCCATCCTCTCGACCTCCCCTCCGGCATCAGGAGCCGGAGAGGAGTCTTCCCTCTCCTCCTCGGTGGCTGCCTCTTCTTGGACCTCGAGAGCTGCCTTCTCCAGGGCCTTGACAGCCGCCTCCTCCTCCTAGGATTTGGCGGCTACCTCCTCCTGGGCTTTGGCCGCCACCTCCTCTTGACCAGTGCCATCGTCGGCTTTACCGCTGGTGTACTTAGACGCCGACGTCGTAGCGGCCGCAGCCAAATGCATTGTAGCGACCGACGACGGAGGCCTGCACAACGCCAAACAGGTCAGAAACAAACTAACCCAAATGAAACTTACATCAAACCTTAAGATGGAGGGACTTAACCCTTCGACTGGCGCATTGAGATCCTCCGGATCTGGGGAAAGGCCGGTTGGCCCGCGCCGGGGGCTGGGCCGCCCCAGTTCCTACCACCTGGACCATCGCGGCCGTTGCTGCGGTCCTGAAGTCGACCTCTGCACTCATGGACCCCTCGGTCCTCGTCCTCTTCGACAGAGGCGGGATCACGTCCTCGAACGATGTTGAACTCCTGACGTCGACGGGAGCCGCCTCGTGCAGCGCAGCAGTCTCAGAGGTCGGGGTCGGAACCCCTGACCTTGCACTTGTAGTTGAAGGGGCCCCAACCGACGGGGACCTAGCTGACCTCTGTGCAGGCCGCGCAGTCGGCGCAGAAGCAGCCAGACTGCTGGCCGAGGACGACTTCAAGCCAACAGGGCGCCGTCTCTTGACGGCATTCTTTTTCTTGACCAGGTACACGCCTGCGGTGCTTGTCCTGATTACGTCCCTCGACTCGGGCGTGGCCCCCGACAGGACCTGCAACGACGACGATGACTAAGTCACTGGCTCTTATCCACGACCCGACCCGATCTACTCTACGAACCTGAATAACTCATGTAAGAGGAGGCCAACTCACCAGGGTCGGGTGATCCTTGTCAAGAGACTGCGGTCCCTTGGACATCTCGTCGGTGACGTCCCCCTCCAGTAGCCTGTCGACCAGCTGGGTGACCTCCCGTTCGCTCAGCTCGATCCTGACCACATCCCAGGTGGCATCGTCCTTCCCCTCATAGCTGCTCATGGGGAAGGTTTGGATGTGCAGCGGCAGAACCTGACGCCGCACGAAGGTAGCAATGACAGCGGCACCGTTCAGTCCTTCATCCCTCAGCCGTCGGATCTTCTATAGCAACAGCCTCAACTCATCCTTCTCGTCGGCCGTCACCTTTGCCTTCCACATGTCGGTCGCTCGGTCTGTGCATTGCGAAAGGTCAGAAGGCCGGGGGTGGTGTTCTTGATGTAAAACCATCCATCATGCCAGCCCTTCAAGGATTTCTTCAGTGACACCTTGATGTACTCCTTCACCTCGGCGCTTCGGAGAATGATCGCGGCACCGCCGACCTGCCTAGCCGCGTCGGAGGGCTCCAGCAACTGGCTGGCCTGAAAGAAGTACCGCCATAGCCGCAGGCCCAGAGCCACCCCCAGATACGCGTCGCAAAGCATGACAAAGATGGCGATCTGGAGGATACCGTTAGGGTTGAGGTGGTGGAGGCACCGCCGTAGTGGAGCATCAGCGTTCAGAAAAAGAAGCTACTCGGGAGTGTCAGCCCATGCTCGTGGAAGGAGACGAAGCTCACGATCTTCCCCTCCGGCGGCGCCGGCACCTCCCAGTGCTCCGCCGCCTACCATTCATCGGCTTCCTTCGACGGCAACAGCCAGCACCATGGTATGACTCGAGCACCTCTTCCGATACGGTAGAAGGCTTCCACGCGGCTTCCATCAGGACGACGATTAAGATGAAGACGATGAAGATGGGGACGGTCGCAGTGGTCGCCGGAACGGACGCGACGACAACGATGAAGACGAACACGATGAGCTCTGGATGCTAAGGCGAGCTAGCGCAAGGAAGCTTGGAGACAAAGACAATGGAGGGCCTGTGAATTTTGAATCACCGCACCCCCCTTTTTAAAGACTACCGGGGGGTGAACGTTACTCACCCCACAACCCACGACGCAATGGCGCAGTAACTACGCCATCATGGGTGTGCACCACGACGTGTACCCGCCACACCGGCACCCCACACATTGACAGGTGGGGCCGGACGCCGCTCGCCACCTCTGCCACGATGGAGGTGACATAAGCCTGTCTGACATGCCACTCAATGGCTGATAGGCGCCAGTTGATGGGACGCGCACGCTCGATGCGCCGCGCTCCCACCGCCGTTTGATCGGCATCATCCAACCGACCGGATCGACCGGCGGTTACAATTCTAAGACGCCATATCCACCATCCACGTGGAAGCAGCGGAATCGTGCCGTCGTCAGAGCCGTTATCGACTCCCGTTACTGACACCGTGAGTCATCTCATGGATTGGGACAAACGAGGGGTCGGGCGATAAACTGACCAGCTCGATACTTGCTCGGGACGTTGATCATGAAAAATGACTGGACTGACCAGTCTGACTTAGGTGCGATGCTGATCACGAGACCAGGCCAACCCGACAGACCCAATCTAGGCATATGTCCCGACACCCAGCTGATAACGAAAATCAGCTTCAAACCGACCACAAGGACCGGGAACTTTCGAAGATTAAGCCCACGACGGACCCTTCGGATCGCTCGAGGGCTTGGGGTCTACGCCCAAGGGACATGCTCGCACGCCCCCGTAGGATCGACCATCGACGAACGATGACGAAGACAAAGATTAAGCCCACAACCGACCCTTCGACTCGCTCGGAGGCTCGGGGGCTATGCCCTGCGGGTGCGCTCGCGCGCACCCATACGATCAGAAATCATACTTCAGCAAAGGTCAGCCCAGCGTCGCCTCAACAATGATTTCAAATGGCGCAGGGCTCTGGGGCTATTGTCAGGACAGTATACCTCGAGTACTTATGGACCCGGCCTTTACACCAAGGCCCATCTACAAACTACGGCCCACGATCCGTCTACGGCCCACGAAGGATCGCATCCCGCCAAGAACGTCCCGACCTCAGGGGTCAAAACCGCGTAAAGCGTCCAAGCCCGACCGACAAAAGGTCAAAGCTATACGACAACAAAATTCAGCCCACCAACGGCTAGAAGCCAATGCTCTGACCCTACCCCCGAGGGTCGGGCACCGCCTTAGCAGCCAACCACTGATAGCCACAGAGATTCCTATCAAAGTACAGCAGGTGGTAAAGCAATCTTGCCGGGAGGTAAAGCATTCCAGAAGTTGGTGAAGCAGCCAAGCGATCGGTAAAGCAAGATGGAAAAGTGTCATTTGTCTCCCACGACTGAACAAAGGACGTACAATGGCCACCGGCCAACTGCATCGACGCCAGCGAGCGCTAGGCAACCAAGTCAGACGATGATCAAGGCCCCACCTGGCAGAGAGCCAGCAGGTTTCGTAGGCGTCAAGTTGGTGCCTCTGGTCTGACCCCTATAAAAGGGATACCGTGGGGCATTATACGAACAAGAGACAAGAGAGCGAAAAGAAGAAAGGACAAGAGGAGAACAAGTGAAGCAAAGTTAGCCAAGTTATATTCAAGCCATCCCACTGTAACTACATCCACTCATGCGAGCTAGGGTTCTTGCATCTAGCCAAGACCCTTTCGCATTGTACTCGTATTTTTGAGTTCATATGATTTGATCTCTCTCGTCTCTGAACGTAGGGTATTACGCCTCTCGTCGGCCCGAACTAGGTTAATCTTTGAATCTCTTTCGTAGACTAGACTATTCGAATACGAAGCGAGCATGAATACTCCCTCTGATTACATAAATTTTACTGTGCCGGTGGTCAGAACACCGACAGCCGTCGGTGGACATCAGCAAGAAAACAACAATGAAAGGGTGATGGATCTACCTAAATTCCTAATTATGTCTGACTTTGTGTAATTTTCTGTTTATTATCTAGAGTGAGTTTCAGTGATCCAGTATCTCCCTATGTCATGTAACGTAACTAAGTTCTCCTGAGTCCTAAACAAATGTCAGAAGTAAGTTGCAACATATTCAGAAGGAACATTATCTACCCCCCCCCTCAAGTTTTCAAATATTGATACATTCAGCTTCTAACATTATCTTTTTACTATTCATATTATTCAAAAATATAATAAATTGATATATTTTATTTTAATTTGTTTTATTATAGTATTTTAAACATAAATAATGATTTTACACATCTAAATTTTTTTTGAATAAGCCAATGGTCAAAGATGATGCTAGATTTCACTGAATCAATATTTTAAAACCGAAGGGGGTATTTTAAAAAAGTACAATGTCACCATCATTTCCTTGATTCACTGCATGCGGAAGTTGTGGTGGTCTCTTGACAATGAATATGACTTCACACTTCATTTGCTTGGCCCATTAATGGCTCACTAAGGGGCCAAGTGGGAGTGAGGCTTATTTTGATGTTTGGGTTGGTCATGCTCATATGACGATAGCATTTAGAGGAAGATTAGGGAGAAGAACAGGGATAGAAAGGAGTGCGGATGTAGGAAGAAGAGAGGAGAGTCTCCCTTGCCCAATCTCATATGTTTGCCACTGGTTGGACTTGAATATATCCACGTTGATTCATTGCAGTTAATGTTAATTTAGAACATTTTTTCTGCAATCTCATACATGCATGTTGCTTGTGACTATCTAGGTTGTGGCTAACCCCCCTGCACAATCTCATACATGCAAGATGCATCCTTAGTGTTCTCTTTGACCAGTTGTGTGATGTGTATATGCACATCAAGAGTGCCACAGAATTGTAGGAGGCACTTGAACATAAGTTCTCGGTCTCAGATGCTGAACGTGAGCTATATGTCATGGAGCTATACCACGACTTCAAAATGGTCGATAACCATTTTGTCATAGAGCAGGCCCATGAACTCCAACTCATTGTGAGGGTGCTCGAACATTTTGGATGTCAGTTGCCTAACAAGTTTGTGGCAGGGGCATTATTGCCCAGTTGCCTTTATCATGGAGGAACTGTGCCACATCTCTGAAACATAAGAGATGAAACATTTCTGTTGAAGATTTGTTGGCTAGTCTCGATGTGATATCCCGGCCCAAGTGAGAAAAAAGCCCATAGTAGCTAGTATGAGTTTAGTACCACCTTGAAAGTTGAGGAGGGTGGAGACCAATTTAAATACCTGATCGTGGAATGTGAAATAACTTGGGTTAACCCTTTTACGCGAAGTGAGGACGAAAGCATAAGCAGTTATTCTGTGAGGTGGGACCCGCACAACGTGCGAGCGGGTCTGGAGCCGTATTCCGAGCTTGGGATGTTACAGAATGGTATCAAAGCCAACTCTCGCGGTTTCTCGCGGTTTCACGGGCGTGTACGTGTCAAGGGCGCGGGTACGGTGTGCATGGCGCGTGGGCCTACGTGGACACGGTATGACGCGTATACCGGCACTGGGCGTACAGACGTGGCCAAGAGAGGAGATCCTGGATACATCTGTCCCGAAAGGATAAATTGATTCACTCCTCAACGAGGACATTGAGTCTTAAGAGGGGGAGAATGTGATGTCCCGGCCCAAGTGAGAAAAAGGCCCATAGTAGCTAGTATGAGTTTAGTACCACCTTGAAAGTTGAGGAGGGTGGAGACCAATTTAAATACCCGACCGTGGAATGTGGAATAACTGGGGTTAACTCTTTTACGCGAAGCGAGGACGAAAGCGTAAGCAGTTATTCTGCGAAGTGGGACCCGCACAACATGCGAGCGGGTTTGGAGCCGTATTTCGGGCTTAGGATGTTACAGAAATATTGAAGAGAAGGCTTGGGTAAAAGATACTCCACCACGAGCACTTAAAGGGCAGTCCAGCGCCAATGTGATGCAGCACGTAGGTAGGAAGAACCAGAAGGGAAAAGGAAAGGCTGTACAGACTACTCAGTTTAAGAAGAAGATAAACATGTATGAGATTGTCTGCTTTGTGTGCGGTGAGAATAGACACTTTGCCAAAATGTATCGTAACCGCAAGGCCAAGAACAATCAGAAGGGGTAGAAGTTGCCAACGTGACCATTGGTGACTCTAGTGGAGGCTCTGGGTATGGTATTTTACCTAGTGTTTTTTTTATTTATCAATCTAATAATTGGTGGATAGACACAGGAGCCAGTATTCACATTTGTTCTGATATATCTATGTTTTCATCTTACCAAACAGTCATGATAGAGAACGGCTCGCATGCTTCTGCTCTTGGTGTTCGTTCGGTCGATCTGAAGTTTACTTCAGGAAAAATCATGTGATTGAAGAACGTGCAGCATGCTCCTTCAATAAACAAGAACCTCGTTAGTGGATCTCTTCTCTGTCGAGATGGATTCAAGCTGGCCTTTTAGTTGAATAAAGTAGTCGCGTCAAGATTTGGCCAATTCATTGGCAAAGGCTATGATAGCGGCGGCCTGTTCTACTTTTCTCTTTCAGATTTCTCTAATAATGTTGTGAACCATGTGTGTGATTCAAACAATTCTGAGGCTGATATATGGCATTCTCGTTTGTGTCACATTAACTTTGGTTGTATGTTGCGGCTATCTAGTATGAGTTTAATTCCAAAGTTACCTACTGCCAAAGGTTCTAAATGTCAAGCTTGCGTACAAGCAAAGCAACCTTGTAAGCCTCATAAAGATGTAGACGAGAGAAATTCGACATTACTAGAACTCATTCATTCTGATATTTGTGAGATGAATGGTGTGTTGACAAAAGGAGGGAAAAGATACTTTATGACCTTAATTGATGATGCGACTAGATACTGTTATGTGTTTCTACTAAAAACTAAAGATGAGGCGTTAGAATGTTTTAAGACTTATAAAGCTGAGGTGGAGAATCAACTAGAAAGAAAAATAAAACGAGTTAGGTCTGATCGCGGTGGGGAATACTTTTCGAATGAGTTTGATCTTTTCTATTCGGAGAATGGAATAATTTCACGAACGAACACCTTCCTATTCACCTCGATCTAATGGACTTGCCGAAAAGAAGAACCAGAGATTAATGTACTTGGTGAATGCCATGTTGGAAACGTTCGGTATGTCTAAGGCATAGTGGGGGGAGGTTGTTTTGACAGCTAGTCACGTTTTGAATAGAGTTCCTACTAAGAATAGTGAAGTCAATCCGTATGAAGGATGGAAGGGAAGAAAACCTTCACTTCATTACTTGCGCACTTGGGCTGTTTGGCCATAGTTAGTATACCAATAAATAAGAAGCGCAAACTCAGACCTAAAACAGTTGATTCTATTTTCTTAGGGTATGCACACCACAACACGGCATATAAGTTATTAGTAATAAAATCTGTAATGCCTGATGTTTTAGTTGATTCACTTTTGGAGTCTCGTGATGTCACTTTCTTTAAAAATATTTTTCCATTGAAAGATGCATATTCTCCATCTAGTTCATCATTTGATTTGACTCCTGAACCCATACATGTGATTGAGTCATTTGAGCACCTGCATGAAAATGAGAAGGATGACAGTGAAGAAGCTCTTCGAAGGAGCAAGAGACAGAGGATTGCAAAATCATTTGGTGATGACTTCACTGTGTACCTTGTGGATGATACTCCCACAACCATCTCAGAGGCATATGCATTGCCTGATGCAGAATACTAGAAAGATGCAGTATGTAGTGAGATAGACTCCATCACTGCCAATGGGACGCGAGAAGTAACAGACCGACCACTTGGTTGTAAGTCAGTGGGATGCAAGTGGGTGTTCAAGAAGAAGCTAAGACCTGATGGTACTATTGAAAAATACAAGGCAAGGCTTGTGGCTAAAGCGTATACTCAGAAAGAAGGCGAAGATTTCTTTGATACTTACTCACCCGTTGCCAGGATGACTATTATCCGAATACTATTATCCTTGGCTGCCTCACATGGTTTTCTTGTTCATCAAATAGACGTGAAGACAGATTTCCTTAATGGAGAGCTAGATGAGGAAATCTATATGGATCAACCTGATGGGTTATAGTACCAAAAGAAGAGGGTAAGGTGTGTAGGTTACTTAAATCCTTGTACGGCTCAAAACAAGCACCCAAGCAGTGGCACAAGAAGTTTGATAAGACTTTAACCTCTGCTGGATTTATAGTGAATGAAGCTGATACTTGTGTATATTACCACCATGGTGAGAGTAAAGGAGTAATCTTGTGTTTGTATGTCGATGATATAGTTATTTTTGAGACAGGTCTCGATGAGATAAATGATGTAAAATCATTCTTATCCCAAAATTTTGACATGAAGGATTTGGATGAAGCGAATGTGATCCTGAATATTAAACTAAACAAAGGAGAGAATGAAGGAGAGAATGAGATTACCCTGATGCAATCCCATTATGTGGAAAAGGTATTAAGCCGTTTTGGCTACATGGACAGCAAACCTTCTCCAACTCTTTATGATCCTAGTCTAATACTTCGAAAGAACCGAGGACTAGGAAATGATCAATTAAGATATTTCTAAATCATTGAGTCACTGATGTATCTAGCTAGCACAACTCGCCCTGACATCTTATTTGTTGTGGGCAAACTAAGTAGATTTACATATAATTCAGGAGATGATCATTGGCGTGATATTGATCGACTGTTACGTTATTTAAGAGGTACAATGAGTTATGAAATTCACTATTTGGGGTATCCTGGTGTACTCGAAGGATATAGTGATTCAAATTAGATTACAGACACCGATAAGCTAAAGGCCACTAGTAGATATGTTTTTACTTTAGGTGGCGGTGATATTTCATGGCGATCCTATAAACTGACGATTCATACTAAATCTACTATGGAGGCAGAGCTTACGACTCTGGACACAGCTTGTACTGAAGCTGAAGTGGTTGAGAGAATTGTTGATGGACTTATTTGTGGTTGAAAAACCAATCTCGGTTATTCTTGTGAACTGTGATAATCAAACAGTTATTATGAAGGTGAGCAATAGTCAAGATAATATGAAGTCCAACAAACATGTAAAGCGCAGATTAAAATCTGTTAAAAATTTGAGAAACTCCAGAGTAATAGCTGTGGAATATATCCATACAGCTAAATACCTGGTCGATCCCTTTACTAAGACTAAATACCTACTGCATCTACATCAACGATCTGCTTCATCTACTATTTGCGCAAATATTTGCGTCGACAAACCCACTGTGAGAATATATGTCTCTTTCTTTTTTCGCTATTTATGTGCATTCTGTTACTAGCACTGGAGGGATCACAATTGCTTCGACAGATTTGGATCGTAGTGCTACTATGCATCCTACATAGTATTTCGAATTATTTTATAGTTAGTCTTTTCCTAATTACTAGAATTAATTTAATCATCACTAAAATGCAATTATTTCCAACAGATCATTCGAAAAAACATATGCTTGGCCATAGCCTTGAAGGCCTCCAGGGCGTTGTGCGTAAGTATTTTTCACTTCGAGTGGAAGCTGAAAGAACATCTGAATGTAGCGCTTTATATTCGCAATAGTGAATTCTGGACCACCATGATTTAAAAGCTGCAAATTGCAAAATTTGAACATTAACCATGATTAAAAACCTTTGCATATTCTACAACAATATTAAGAACATTATTTGAGAAGAAAACTTATCTACTTTTAACTTTTCTGTACTTGAAAATTGCACTGCTATGAGTTGGCACCAGTAACCATGTTGATTTATCCAAATCACCAATAAATTTTGTTGGAATCAAAATACGCTTTGCATTAGTCTCGAAACTGTAATAATACTCTATCAAATGGAGTAAACGGTTATTTGGTTTTGTTGTCTTGACCTTGTTGCAGGCTTAGAACCCAGTAGTAATTATTAGAAGTCGTCCGGCACATCAGACAGCTTACATCACAATCCACACTACGTAGGAGCCAAGAAGACAAACACATATAGATAGCTAGTGGAAGCTACTAACAAGATGACGTACCTGAAAGAAGCCCCACTCCTCGCACGCGCACCTAAGCTTGGCCGCCTCTTCTTCCACAGATTCTACGTCGAGGAGCCTGCTAAGGTCGACTACTGGAACCTCACCGGAGTCCTCAACCAGAACCGCGTCGCGCTCGATTTCCGGCCTGATGTACCGCTCCACCGTGTCCGCCGTCAGCTCGTCCAGGCTGCTCGCGGCGAGAGCCTGGCAGCCAGCACGATCCTCACAGGGAATGTCGTCGCCAACTGCATTACTCTGCTCTCGCTGGCCATAGCTTGTCTCAGTGCCACTTTGTAGTGTGTGTTACTCCAGGTTCCTCTGATATCAGAAGTTCAGAACAATGGCACGCCAATGCGTAACTCAAGTTGTATAAGTAGTACTGTATCATATAGTTAGTAACTTAGTAGGATCCGATGATTGGTTGCCTCGGTTGCTTCGCAGATGCTATGAACCATGTGTTTGGCTTTATCTTAGTGCTGCTTCGCTTAATTAAGGGGAAAGAAAAGGAAGGCCGGCGGCTAACAGACAATTGAATACGCTAATTGTAAGCGTATACTTGAACAACGCGTTCGTGAATTGTCATCTCGCTAAAGGAATCTGATGCACCGGAGGCCTATTATGCGTTCGATTTTTCTCCAGCTGGGAATCCACCTTCTGGTTGTTGGTTTCGTAAATTAATTTGCATCTGGAAACTCGGCCGGATCTGTCAATTTGATTTTTCTTTTTTTGGCGTACATGTATCATGTACAGCCTGCAAGGACCCTTTTTGCGCTCCAGACAATGTGCCCCCACAAATCGTCCGCTTGACTCTCTCTCCGTTTTTAAATTGATGTCACCATTGATTTTTAATATCAATTTTGATCATTCGCTTTATTTAAAAAATTAATTTAAATATATAAAATTTTAGGTTGTGATTCAAATAACTTTAATAATAAATCAAATTATAATAAAATATATGATATTTATCAAAAAAAAAAGGCACATGATCAAACTTTATATTGGAAGTGCGATAGCAATTTAAAAACGGATGGAGCATACCGGAGGCCTCTTATGCCTTTGTTGAAGCCAGAGTTTTGGGGCCAGGAATAGGACGCCAACCATCTCCGATGAAACCCTCTGTGTTACTTCCCCTATATATAGGAGTTCTGCTGTCCCAATTTTAATGTATACTCCAATCATTTTCTTAAATCTCACATCTATATTAGCTAGTTCCACAAGTGCTTACCCTCTACATTAGCTCATTAGCTTATTAGCTTATTAATTCCACATGTAAATGCTCATGGCTGTCGCCAAAAAAAAAAGTAAATCTCCATGGGGAATGCATAGATTTCACCTCCAGCCTCTAACATTTGAGAGATGAGGGCGGATATGGGAGATCTCTCAAGTTTAGAAGCTCATATACAGGTATTGTTGTAGACATTTTTAGCTCATTTTCCCTCAAAAATGAGATAACGAGGTTTGAGAGAATCATTGGAAATGCCCTAAATCCCTCCAATTAAAATTCGCGTTGCATTTGAAAATTGATGCTCTTCTTACATTCCCATCCCTATTGTCTTGGCACGTCCTCTTCGTGCCAACCGTGAGACCTGGCGTGCTTATGGTGAGTTTTAATGAGTCCAACAGCAAGAACTCAACAATGTGTATATATTATATATTGGTGTGCTGTTCCTCCAGACATTACAAACTTCAGCACTATCAACAACCAGACCCTGTAGCTTGCCAATTGATGTTATTTACGGAGTATCTTTTATGAAGATAAGATTAAACGTAATAACCACTTCAAGAATTCAGGAAGGTCATGTGCCAGTGTCTTCGAGCATTAGAGTAAGCTTGTGAGCTATATTCTTATAAAAAAAAACAAGGCAATCAGTCGTAGATCAAAAAGAAAACAAAAAATAAAGAGTGAACCTGATACGTTATCTGAATATCAAATATTGTAGGACACAAAGTATTTAATAATGCTTTGGAGGTAGGCAACGGAATGATATGAGTGTATTAATGATGTCTTAGCTCTATAAAAACATGTCCGAAAGGTTAATTAGTTAATTTTTTTATTGAATTGCCCGTCCATTTCTTATGTGCAAGTTTGTAGGAATACTGCATCTTCTTTTTTTCTCAAATATGCACTCAACTTTTTTACATGGGAAGTTGCCACACCTTTTCCTTTATAAACATATATATTCTAAGCTAGTCTATTTTTTTAAGAATATAAAATAGTTAATTATCATTTTATTCAAAATATTGAGTAGCAATTTCTTCTAGTCATTCTTGAATATGTGTTCATAACAATGTGTAATTACTTATAATTGTCGAATAACCATTTTGTTTGTACAAGAGCTTAACTTTCGTTATAAAAAAGATGTAGTTACTGTTCTTTTGTTCTGCATGCTTGGATCTAAATACCATATCTTACATCCATTATCTACAATTGATCGAAGCCCACTCATAAAGTGGTCCCCACATAGGCATAGTATGCTGCTTATACTTTGGTTCTTACTTTGTGTAAAATGAATTAAGCCATTGGTGCTTCACTTGGAGCTTATCGTTTAATGTACCATCCCAAATTTATCTAAGCAAGAAAAGTGAGATTAATCTGGCCAATTTGGAACCTTTGTACCGCATTGGACAGAAATACTAATGCACAATATATTTCAGCATTACTTTTAAGTGTGACCGGACGTTGCTTAAGCATCTGGCCAAGATCCCTTGTATGCTGCATTCCACTGCTAGGTACTGGGCCAAGTCCCTGAATCGGCCACTTGTTGAAAACCACTATATGCTAGTAGCTGCGACTGATTACATAACAGGTTCCTGGGTGTGTAGCAGTATTTTACAGACCCATTATTGCAATGGTTCTTGGTTCATCTATGAGCATTTTGGAGTGTGAAAGCATAAAGTTACAGATTTGTACCACTGAAATTCCTACTGAATCCCATTCCTACACTAACTGAGTAATTGAGGCCTCTCGCGTCCGCCGCCACCCATATTCGCACACATGCTCATCTTGGCACTCACGAGAAATGTAAATGTAAGGTTTCATAATGAATTTCCGTTGATAAGTCAGGCACCTATATATAGGGTAGGATGTTATCGTGCACTGGGTGTTCAGTCACAAACCACCCAGACTGCCAATTCTTTAGGGCTTGTTTGGTATGGATTTTAAAAGTGCTTCTGCTCTGGATTCTGGCAAAAGTTCATCAAATGATTTTAGAAGAAGTGCTTTTATATTTATCTCTTAAGAAGCACTTTTCTAATTTGTATTAGAAGCCAAAAGCACTAAAATGTTGCTTCTCATGGATTCTCCACTTATTTATACATTGACATCACAAAAAAAAACCGTTTTGTGAAATGATTTGAATAATGCTTCTATATAGAGAATCTATTTTTTTGAGAAGCTATTTTTCTAAAGAAGCTGTTTTCAAGAATATATACCAAACAGGACCTTAGCTTGCCAGTTCGATGTAATTTATCTCATTATGAGGAGAAGATATTGAATGATAGCTAAGAGCACGTTTACAAGGACGCTCAGCGATCATGAGAACCTGGCAGTGGCTAGACGCTGTACACATAAGCAAGTGCAACTAGTATAAATGGCAGAGTGCAATATTTAATGGGCCCGCCACCACTAAATAATGACTTTTTTGCGATGTTGGGCAAAGAGTACCTTGAGAGAGGCCAAGTTAGCTCGTGATTTTTAGCCACAGAATCAAACAGAATCATTTTTTCACGGCCACCTCAAAAGAGGCGCTGTGCTACAGTGCTGGACATGTACCCCCAAGTTGGTTTTCCGGCCATACTCAACGGTTGCAGGTAGGTATGCAAATTGTGTACTCAATGGGTAGTTGTAGGTCAATTTTCTAATATATTTGTGTGATTAATTTGTAAAAGTGAGATGAATTTGGAGTTTATTTGAGAGAGTTTTAGGTCATAGACCGATCCAAGAAATGCAAAACTTGCATTCTAGCTAGTTACAGGTCAGCTATTGTGTCCTTAGCATCCATTTGCTTGATGTGTCATTGCACCACGGTTACATATCTTTCTCTCTTCCCTTCGCCTTAGTTTTCTGTTATTCATATTTTGTCCTACTTTATTTTTTTTAATCAAGAACTATGATGTTATAATCTGATTATATGTAAGACATGACAGGGAGTAGTACGTGTAGCTGGAACAGTTGAAGCTTTCAAGGGCAAGAGTAAAAATCTCTGGCCACAAATACTTGCCAATTTTTACTTCACTATTTAATGTTTACCTCTTAATTTTTTATGTATACATTTTCATATATAGATAAAAAATGCATTCCTAAATTATATGAGATGATAAATCTTATGGTGATATTTATAATTAACTTCACAAAAAGTTACAAAAGTTATTATTAGTAAATGTATGAATAATAAAGTCAAAACTTCTAATTACCTCCGTAGATTTAAATATTAACATCATTAACTTCTAATATCAATTTTATCCTTTCATCCTATTCCGAAAAAATATTCAAATAATGTTTCAAATACTAATAATGTTATACAAAATATAATGGATTTCATATTATATTTATTATAGTTTTTTTAAATAAGATAAATAGCTAAAATTAATTTTAAAAGTCAATTTTGTTAATATTTTAAAACGGCCGTAGGCTCAAGGCGCGTGACTCCCGGTAGGAGTAAAAAAGTGTACGGACTTTGACCAAAATGGCGTTTGATGGGTTGACGATCCAGAGTACGAGAGCAGTTGGTTGAAAGTAAAAGATATTTTATTTAGCAATTAAAGAGAAAGTATTACAAATCTCTGCGTTACGAATACTTGTTAGTATTTTCTACCACATTATAATTTTACAAATACTTGACACAACATGTTTTGCAAAAATTTATTTCCAATTCTACCTTGGAGGAGGTATTTCTGGAAATTTGCTGCTTATGATTCAATTTTATACTAAGGATATTTTAGTCACTCCAGTTAAAAATGTTAAATTTTTTTTTAAAATAATACGTGTTTTGTTATAAATTAAAGAATTAATATTCGACGTTAGGAAATAACAAAATATTACTAAGTAGAACGTATTTATGCAAAAAAGAGAAATCGAATATTGGATATGCGAAATCAGAGAAGCCGCAGCATATCCAACGTATGACTTCTCAGAAGTCAAATTCTAGATATTCTACTTTAGAGAAGTGGAATGTTGAATATTTGACTTTAGGGAAGTCGACTTCTTGTTGTCGAGTTGAACTCACCTCCAGTGAGTTTTGAATATTCGATTATACATTATCAAACAACCAAAATTCGACAATACTTAAAAAATAATTTTCCAACCATGCAAAATATGTTTTGAATTATTTAGTAGTAGTTTATTTCTAATTTATTATTGTGTAGGAATTTTGCGAAATGTTGATATTAGAAACTTGATAATAAGAGTAGTAATATTATTGGCAAAATTAAAATGGAGAAGATATGATATTAAATAAGGCATGGATAATATAAATATTATAATAGGTCGACACATATATATGTTAATATATAAAATAGAATTACATAGTAGACGAATAATAACGTGTTTAAGGTGCCATGAGGTAATCCTAACACGCTTTAAGGAAACATAATTTTACGCTAGGTGACATACAGATGGTCACTTTCTACTCCTTACTCTGATAAAAATGGGAGGGTCATGTGGAATAGTTGGTGTTGTACATATAGTTTATTGGCGGTGATGGATTTGCAGGTCCAGACTTATGGTGTGTGCACCTGCGAAATACATCATCGCAAATAGTATTATCATCATCAATGATGTTGATGATATTCTCGGGGTCACCTACACGATGCTGTAGATCAGCTAGCTCCCCATACAACTGTGTCATCCAATTGTGCAGGTATTTGATATACGCTTGAGTCGCGGGAATAGGCGATGTATCAACCTAACGGGTGCATCCACAGTTCTCATCGTTATAGTACCACTACAAAAATAAAACCTATAAGTATAGATACATATAAAATGAATAATGACCTTGTAAAAAAATAAGGTGATAGTAACGGCTCCCTGAGGGCATCGAAAGAAGCATCGCCCAGCTCCCTCACCTCCCACTTTCATTTGCACAACACATTTTAGACCATGGTTGCACTTAGACCACTCTTCCTTGCTAGCATCATACAGGCGGAGTGGATTTCTCATCCCAGAATCTCTCCATGTTTTCAGTGGAAACTCAGGAATATCTTCGTCATACCAGTCTGGTCCACAACTCCCATTGTATCTCAGTGGTGAATGCTTAATAGAACCAATTCGCCTACCACAACCTCTACTCCCCATTCTAGTGGTTCAAACATGGTTAAGCGTAGAATGGAGGGGAAGGGAGATGGCTCAATTTATAGCCAATTCTAGGCGTGGTTGCGGCTCTGTAGGTGTTATGTTGTCGTATCATGTCATATTCAGCAGGAATCAACACTGTGGATGCATGCACGTAGCTTTTAGCTTTTTGTACATGTTTGCTACCTTTTCTATTGACATTGACAAGGCAAAGGCCGTTCATAGCAGGCATTACTTAAATAATTTTGATAGCGGTACATACGGTCGATGTTTTTATTGGTGTGGAAGTCGAAGATGAGGATACATGGCAGTACAGTACATGGAGTATTAGCACTCCAAAAAGTTTCATGCCTACAGATGTTGGTGGGTTTGTTGATGCGAGGTGGAAAAACGTCTTCTCAGACAGGCAACACGACGTTTATGAAGTTCATCCTCTCGCATCTTGACACCTATTTCTCTTTCTGGTAGTTGCTACTAAGTAGCACGATGTGCACGTTGGATTCTCTCATACTCTTCTTATGCGCATTGTACTGAGCATTAGTTTCTAGCTCCATGATGTGTGCTTCATTGTCTGGCGCTAGAATATTGTCTAACTATTCTTCAAACTCACATGGCTAGTATGAATGTAGCAAAAATAGTTCAAAGTTGGATAAAAATCTAATCGGTACCATGATGATAACATGCACTATTTGAATGACATAGCAAGGTTACCTGGAAATCAGGGTCCAAATCAGGACAATAGAAGTACCTAGGACCATAGTAAATAGATATTCTGAATCGCTCTCCGCAATCACAAAGTGGGTGTTTTTCTCATGTCTGTGTTCGCTGCCTATGAATTCCGGAGGAAGCCATTGTGATGTGTCCATGTCAATTACCCGAGTTCAGTTTTATAGGAAGAAAAGGATTGTCTATGGAACATGTGCATGCATAACCGACGCACATGTAGCATTGGATGCCCTGAATTCACGTGAACGTTTATTATTGCTGCCATGTGCCTTATCTCAACGTGAAGGTGATGCAGCAGCCAAAGTCAGGTCACCATCACCTTTTACAGTAATGCTGACCGAACTATGATAATGGATGCAGAAATTATTGTAGTACAATAAGAGTGCATACATAATGTAGTACAGTCATCAATATAGAAAGTACATAATGTAGTAGAGTCATCAACCATGACCCTGACCCCTGCCTCTATCATGCTTCCTCCTGCGCGCTAATGCCGGGACATCTGCATCTCCATATCGAGGGTGGTTGTACGTCGATAGAGTGTAGCAATCTAGGAGACCATGCTTTCGTGTCGGTAACTGCATACCTTGAGTATTACCGATGTCAAGCTGAGTATTTTGCATGGGCAAAGGTGCCTCGTACAGCTGTGACACCTCATCCAAAGGGGTGCCTATATTTGCAAATACGAACTCGCTAGTGGGTGGTGATAAACCCATAAACTGTTTAGCACTCTCGAAACAAGGTATCCTTGCATTACATAGTATGCAATTCAATAATTATATAAAGTAATGACATACTAATATACAGGTAATAGTAAAGAATAATACACACCTGATGGATGTAAAAGAATGTGCCAAGTTGAGCCTCCAGCCTCGTCGAGACGTGGAGGTCACAGAGGGTGGTAGTATTCTCCAGAGAACATCTAATCACTGCCTCCAGGACCTCTAGGGGGCCTCTGCGAGGAAAATCCGCCACATACATCTGGTCATGGAAGAGGTGGAGTGCTGTAGACCAGAGCAGTGTACATCTGCTATGTGGCAACGGTAGTAGGGGCCCGTGGGGGACGGGTTGCAGCCGATGATGGACAGGGAGCACTATCAAGCTGTCCACAAGAAGCAAACTCGATAATACGTCGTCCCTTTGCTACCAAACGAGAAAATGCAGCGAATACCTCCTCAAGATGTATCCCACATAGTGGCTGCTGGTTCTCTCAGAGGCGAGATGTCGTCGTAGGAGCCTTTGTGTAGATGTCACCCCCCCCCCAGTCCGACTGTCATAAAGGAAACAATGTTAAAAATACGTGCATTTTATGAAATTTTAAATAATTACTTATTTATTATAATACGTACCACCATATGCAACGCTACTCCTGCGTGGCCTGGGTATAAGGTTGAGGTGCTAGGTAACAATGGTCGTGATGGGTCCTCAATAAGTAGTCGGGTGCACGTCCTTGGAATATACCATTGCAGGTAAAGCTGATAACAGCTCAAGTCGTAAGGTGCCGCCTCCTGAACCACTTCTGCGCCTGCTTCATTCCACTTTTGCAGCCAATGTGACATCCTTCTCATCAGATCTGCCTCGCTCTTCTGAGCTCCCTTCTTAGTGAACCTGCAATATGTAGACAATTTTACATTTATGTAAATGCACATACTGGGACTGGGATCTCCTGACGACGACCAAACTGCCTCATAACTCAGTGTACCGCATAGTCCTCAACAAATGCGTTGAACACAAGCTTCTTCGTCGTCAGCCAAAACATAGTCTCTGTAGCAAAGATACAAAATACCACAAGCTCCAGAACACGCGTATACCAGGTCCTACCGGTATGGATCCCACATAACTAACTCAGCCCGATGATGGTCAAACTGCTCCGTGAAAGGCTCATACGACGAACAAACCTGCAAAGCTGCCCATTGAGGCTGAAAAGAAATATTATAAGTATATTAAATATCATTTACAAATGTATTCCAATGTAATAAACATATGTACCCGACGGCGTGTCCAAAGAGATCTCATCGTTGGCTTGTCAACTTCATCCCCACCATACCTATCATCATTGTAATGCCTTGGCTCCACGTACGGACGTCCAATCTAGAATCGCTCAAATGACCACAACTGTATCAGCAGAGGCATAACAGTTAATATAGACCCCCACTTTTCTTAAGGCCAAGTCTCACATAGAGCACGATATGTAGCACAATGAATGGCTGACCCCCAAGACAACTGAGGAACATTTGCAGCTTCACCATCAGCAATAGCCCGTGCGTACGAAATCCAACATGCATCGACAGTGTCACCATATGTCGCGGTGAACATAACCCAACCAAACAACCATAGGAGGTATGCCTCTAGGTGTCGAGCAATCTGGTACTCCGTCGGCTCACGTGCCATGTTCTCAACCTGTAAAAGAACAAGTTATTTACATATAGCATAATGATAATCTATTAATGATATCAATTAAGAAAAGTACTAGCGTTGTCGAACCATGAACTATTGTAACCACTGCTTCTTTGGCCCATGCTTTTGTTTCAGTGCAATTTGAAATATTGCACCCTCCACGACACCGGCAAAAAGGTCCGCCAAGTCCTGTTGCCACCCAATAGGGGTGACAAAGGTCCCAATAATATCACTAGTAATGGGTAACCTAGTAAGCATTACTACGCCCTGCAACGTGACAGTCATCTCTCCAAACGGCATATGGAATGTGTGGGTCTTAGGTCTCCAACGGTCCACTAGAGCAGATAGAAGCGATCGGTCAAATGAAAACCACCCTGAACACTCTACATGAGGCTGTATGACATCATCGTCCTCTTTATCATCATCAATACCTTCAATCATCCGCGCCAAAGGGAGCAGTGCAGCTCTAGATAACCTACAATGAATAAAATTTATTTTATACCTCATATCAACACATATAACTGAAAAAAATAAAATAAAAATATGAAGTACATAAAACCTGGGCAACCATCATGAGTCAAGACACCAAGCTCTCGCAGGTGTATAGGCCATCAACACAGGGACATTTGATACTCCATGTGTGGTTACTTCAAAAGCACGGTGACGCTGGTCTAGATGATGTGGATATCATACCTTCTGATGAGGACTTTAATGGATAGATTCACACACGGTGAATTTGGATGGCAAAAAAGTACAAACTTGCAACGGAAGCCACGACTTTATATGAAATCAATTTGGGTGTTTAAGTACATTCTGGAAAGCTCATAAAGTCTACTTCCAAATAGATCTAGCCCCACCTTTATACCATGTCGGAGTCAACGCCAATCGTCATTTTTATACAAAAGGTGCTACATCACCACAACTTGGGCCGTTGGCCGTGTATCAAGTTGAGCCCATCAGAGGCGCATCCTAGGGTTTGAGGATGACCCAACACCCCCTGGTCATCCTCCACCTTATTTAAAGGTCCCAACCGTCACTAGGAATACTTGAGTTTTCTTTTGTTATAGTTTAGCTCTTATACAAACTTTCTTATCTTCAGTTGTGTCCAACGACCACCTGTTAGACAGCTTTTGAGAACTCCATCTTTGAGAGATTTTAGATTGCCTATCTTGTTCTTGCTTGTTCTTTGATTGCTTGCAGGAATTGATCTTCGTGATCAAGTTGATCTTGCTGTGCCAGTGAGGTCAATAACCATTCGAAGTTGGTTCTGCGATTGCTAAGGCGCACACGACCTGTTCGTTTGTAGTCAGATCGTGAGGGTCGACTCCACCAAATCGATAGTCATCACCTCACCGAAAGATCAGGCACCTCAACCCCTATCAAGTGGTATCAGCTTCCAAGTTGCTCGGTGAGATTTATCCCCTCTCATTTGTAGTATCATTCATATTCCTACTGTCCACATAAAAGCCAAGAAAAAAATACTTGATTTGTTCCTGCTGTCCTAGACCTTTTGGCCTTTGCATCTTCTTTTTAGTATTTTTGTATTGTTGAGTTCGTGCTGCATTGCGTCGGTCAGAGTTGTTGTTTCAACCATATATTTACTTTTCATAATAGTTCTGATTCAACTTTTCATATTCGAAATTCAATCTTTTTCTTTGGCAAAAATCTGGTTGCAATCTACAAAAGAAAGAAATAATTAAAAATAAATCAGGAAACAATCCTCTATAATTAGGGTGCAATCCACGAAATCAATCTAGATCCAAATTTGTTGGAAATAACAGATTCGGTTACCAAATTTGTTGCAAGCAAACAACCATATCTTCGTGATCCATTGTTTGTTTGTAACATTTTTGCACAATATAGAAAGATCTCCACGTTATCTTTCCAACGGATCCACACTTGCCATAAAGTTCCACCTGAGCGCGTCACAATCACAAAAGAGCTCTGATGTCTACTATCTGAAAAATAAAGAACAACCATTCATCATTTGAGACTAGTTGTTGCATACTACTTGTTAGAAACTTGTACCCTGCCTTGTGTAGTCAACTAGCGTCTCTCCTAGTACTTGATGTGAGAATCTTTCCGTTGCTTGCATCAAGTCACTTTTTTTAGTGCACCATTTGGTATGTTTCAACCTTGTTGCAGCAACTTGTAGTGATATTTTGAGCACTTATTCAACATTGCATTTGCTAAATTGATTGTGCTAACCCTAGCTACAAAGTGAAACTATCCTAGCTTCACAGATTTCTACAGCAAACAGAGTTTGTGTCCCTGACAATCGCTTCACTAATCTTCGTTGGTTTATATCGCTGGATGCAAATCACCCCTGCTGGTTTGGTAAGAATATGTAGGAACTTGGTTGAGCAGGCTTTAGGGAAACTAAGTTGGACACAACCTAACTCGTTGTCAATTTGTTTTGCTTTTTGCTAACTATGATAGGCACAATAAAGAAAAAGGGAGCTGGTGGTTTACATCCCCACCAAGATGTGCAGATGTTTCAACATAAGGTAAATTATGATATTTTGCAAGTCATTAGTTCGTCAATACCTTCTTTTGCTAGTAAATTTCATCCTCATGCATACATTGATTGGGAGCTGAGTGTAGATAAAGAATTTGATGCACATGACTTATCTGAAAAAAAGATTTACATTGCCTCAAATGTTTTGACTAAAAGTGCTTTGCTTGAATAGAAATATATTTGTAGGCACAATAAAGTTCCAGAATCTTGGAAAGACTTCAAATATCATTTTAGAGAATTTTTTATTCCTGCATTTTATGCTGATTATTTGCGTGTCAAATTAGACAACTTAAAGCAGGATAGTATGACTGCTAAAGAATACTTTCATGACTTTAAAGTTTGTGTCATGTTTGGTGGCTTAAATGAATGCTGGGAAGATACCATGAGTAAGTTTATGAATGGTCTCAATTCTGAAATCTAAATTTTGCTCATCTCTAAAACTTACTACTCAATCTTGCACCTGTATTTGCTTGCTTGTATTGCTAAAAATCAACTTTTATCGTCTAAAGATACAAGCATTAACAATCGTCATCACAAATTTGTGGAACGTATTGCTAATGTGCCATTGTCAAAAGGGAAATGTGATAAAGAAGAGTTGTGTGATACTTTATCTAATACTAAAATAGCACAACTAGATAGAGAGCACTCATTTGTTTCTTTTCCTATGTCTAACTTCTTGCAGGAGAATCAGCAGAAGTCTGAACGGGACATCGAGCTACTCGAGGAAATGCAAGATATGGATAATGATGCTTGTGTGGAGCCTACTACAATGAAGAGTAAGAAACATGATACACATTGTGAGTCTCTCACCACATCTGAATACTCTCATGCTACTTGTGCTGAATTGCAACTGTCCATTGCTCATCCTAGTGTTTTGCAAAGCTTAGTTGAGCCTCCCATGCCTTATGCTTTGTTTCGTAATGTATATTTGTCCTATGATTGTATCAAGTTGTGTAAACAAGTTTCGTTCATCCCAAAAACACAACTAGTGCATGATGTTCAAAATATTACAGTTGAGTTTAAGGATAGGCCTTTTCATTGCACTGATATGAACAAGAAAAGTTTGAGCTCAGATCTTCTTTAACAACTTTAGGTTATATTAAATTTGATGTTCCTTGTAACTTGGATTATTTGGAGAAAAAATTATTTCAGAATTATAGTTTGCAATGTTTGGGCTACTGTCTTTTTCATGCAATTGGCAATTGTGATGATTTTAGAGATTTCTTAGTGTCTAAAGTCTTCATATGCTCTAATTTGAAACATAGTGTTGAAATGCAAAAATAGGATCAAACAATAGCATGCACTAACACAAACAATGCATTGCAAAGTTTCTCTTCTTTTGTGATCTATCAACAGAAGCAGCTCATGAAGCAGGAGAAGTTGTTGTTGTGGCCTAGCTACGTGCTCATCACTTATCCTAATATGACAACAAGAAATTTTACTGTCCACTAGATCAAACCGAGGACGGCTTGCTATAAAGAAGGAGAGAATGATGAGATCTTATATGTCCTTGCCGCGTCGCTTGACCACATCAAAATACCCCCGTGGCCGCCACCTATCATGATTTCTAGAGGGCACGATCGAGTGGCGGTTCTCCAATCTGAACTAGTCGAGGACGACTCCAAATGAAACGAGGGAGGATGATGAGATCACATATATACTCCCGTGGCCTCCACCTTTTGAGATTTCTAGAGGACACGGTGACATGGCTGGTTTTTAATCTGTGCTTGAGTCGAAGACGATTTCAAATCAAGTGAGGGAGGATGATGAGATCACATAAATACCTCCGTGACCTCCACCTTTCATGATTTCAGGAGGGCATGTTAGAGTGGTGGTTTTTGCAATCTGAACTTGAGTCGAGGACGACTCAAATTCAAGTGGGAGAGGATGATCTAGACATCATACCTTCTGATGAGGACTTCAATGGAAAGATTCACACAAAGTGGATTTAAACTACAAAAAAGTATAAATTTGCAACGGAAGCCACGACTTCATATAGAATCCAATTTGGTTGTTTAAGTACATTCTGGAAAGCCTATGAAGTCTACTTTCGAATGAATTCAGCCCCACATTTATACCTTGTCGGAGTTAGTGTTAATCGTCATTTTTATACAGAAGGTGCTGCGTCACCCTAACTTAGGCCGTTGGCTCGTGTATCAAGTTGAGCCCATTAGAGGTGCATCATAGGGTTTGAGGACGACCCCAACACCCCCTGGTCATCCTCTATACTATTTAAAGGTCCCAGCCGTCACCAAGAACACTTGGTTTTTTTTTTCTTATAGTTTAGCTCTTATGCAAACTTTCTGATCTTCAGTTGTGTCCAACGACCACCTGTTAGACAACTTTTGAGAACCCCACCTTTGAGAGATTTTAGTTTGCCTATCTTGTTCTTGCTTGTTTTTTGATTGCTTGCAAGAATTGATCTTCGTAATCAGGTTGATCTTGTTGTGCCGGTGAGGTCAATAACCATTCGGAGTTGGTTCTGCAATTGCTAAGGCTCACACGACCTGTTCGTTTGTAGTCAGATCATGAGGGTCGACTCCAACAAATCGATAATTATCACCTCACCGAAAGATCGGACTCCTCAACCCCTGTCACTAGAGAAAGCTCATAATGTGGGTCCACTGTTGCATTACATATAACCGATATGATAATGCAACATAAAAATATTAGACATGCAATTGTTTTTACAACATACACATATTTTATACAACATTAAAAACATACTAAAAGGTGTTTTCACATAAACAATAAATTACAGTACAATTATAGATTACACGACACATAAGTAATCATATTACTTATAAAGCATGTCCATCATATGCTTCTCCATAGTGTTCATTGCGACGATCACCTAAACGTCTAGAAGTTGATGCTCCACCTTCGCATTCCTTATTCTGTGTACAATCCTTTCTTTTTGTGACCATACTCATCACATTCAGTGCATCGCCTTATTGGTCCTCCAACCTCAGCTTCATCCATGTCATTTCGAATGCGTCTAGTCTGCGGACGACCACCTTGCCCATGATGATGTCTAAGCAAATTCTGATGGGGAAAACAAAGCAACGTATCTTTGTTATATTTTGTGAAGTAAAAATGTGCAGCAAATCCATGGAATTCTGAATCCAGGTATCAACCATTTTCCTTTAAATAGAATGGTGAAACATATAATGACGTGTTCACACCAATCTGTGACAGTGTTGCAAGAACATGAGAACATGGTATATGTAGCAACTTTGGCTTATTGCATGTACACTAACACCATCCAATTAATTCAACTCCTAAATTAACCTCATGAGTAACAACTCTTGTCTCACTTCCTACCCCTCCTTTTGCTCTCAAAGTTATCTCAAATCGATGCTCTATTACGCCTATGCTACACAACATGTGTTGAACAACTTCTCATTCTTTTCTTCCAAATGCTTCATCATACAAAAACAATATGGGGTATCCATAGTCGATCTATGGATTACAGCAGCTGCGTGCCTCTTCTGGTAGTACCGAATGAGCCCATGCAACATCCCTTCCACAATTCCAATTAGAGGTAATCCACGCAACCCTCTAATAACCCAATTGTATACCTCAGCTATGTTTGTAGTCATGAAGCCATACCTAGCACTGTCACTGTCATATAGCAAGGACCACTTCTCCTTTGGCTCAGCTTCAATCCAGTGTGAGAAACACTTGATGTGCCACGATGACCTCCTTCGAACATTTGGAGGGTCCAATCCTCACTCAAGGCTGGTAGCATCTCTGGTAAGTCTCACCAAGTGTTGGTGGTTTATTTTGTCTTTCTTGCACGTGAGTCCTTGTGCTCTTGTCTAGTTCTATCCAAAGGGTCTCAAACTTGCGACTTTGGTTCTGACTACATAACCTTTTAAACATATTCATCAGAGACTTGTTCTTAAATTGCTTATAAAAATTAGCTCCCATATGTCGCATGCACCACCTGCTCTGCAAATCAGTCCATAAATATGGTTCGTTGAGATCCTCTTGCAATGTTTTAATAGCAAATAATATCCCATCATGTCAGTCATGAATAATGCAGACATTAGGTCGATCACGAATGACCCCTGCTTTAAGGTGTCTTAAAAAACCAAAGCCAACTCAACCTACTCTCAGACTCCACAAAAGCAAATGCTAAAGAAAGTATCTGATTGTTGGCATCTATTCCAATAATTGTTGGCATCTATTCCAATCACAATTAATATTTGACCTTTGTATTTCCCAGTCAAGAAAGTGTCATCCACACAAATTACAGGCCTACAATAGTGGAATGACTGAATAAACTGACCCAAGGAAAGGAAAGCATGCCGAACAATTCTAGGTTGATCATCTTCCAACTCAGTCTCCTTAAATGCAGTGTGTGTGCCCAGATTCCATTCCTTCAAAATATCAAGCATGCGGGAAAGATTGCAATATGAAGCCTCATTGGTGCCCCAACGCTTTTCTAAGGCCTTTTGCTTCTCCCTCCAAGCTTTTTGATAGCTTATATCATACTTAAATTGCCTTAAAATTGAGCATTGGATGTATGAACATTTCATATCCCACTTCTCAATAATCTCTATGAACAATTCATTTGCAATAAATGAAACAGTCAGGTTGCGATGCTTACGACCAACATTTTGAAGTGTGCAGCTATGTTCACAAACTTTAGGGACCAACTAATGTGTCGCATGCTTTGACTTGTATGCGTGAACATAAAAACAACATCCATCATTTCTGCACTTCATGCTGTACTTGTTAGGGCTAGAGTTAACAATTCATACCCCTCTATGGGATAGAACCGCCCAACGTGCTACGGTGTCTTTCAATTCAAATTTATTAGAAAAGAGCTGATTCACATGAATTGTACTCGATCCATGCTCGCAACAAGAACATTAGTTATCCATCATTTGCATTGACGCTTTTTTAGATCTATTCTATTCATCTACGATGGGATTACCTCCAAACTGATTGTCATCCTCTTTCTCATCATCGTCTTCATCACCACCAACTAACACCTGCTCTGCCTCATAAGTTGCATTAAGATCCACATTCTCAAGTTCTTCGATAATTCTTTCATCAATATCTTCAGCATCAGCTTGGCTCTCAACAACCTCAGCGTCACCAATATTATTATGATGCAGAGTCTCTAAGTCTTGCCTAACTTCTTCGGTTGCCACCATCATTTCGTGACGATGATTATCATCTTCAACAACATTTGTTGCACTACTATGTGAGACCACGTCATTATGTTCAAATAACTCTTTTGGACAAGGCTGCACAAACATAATAAATTGAATATTCCTTCTCCGACACCAATCCAACCACTGCAACCACTTTGTTGTCTGACACACTAACTTTAGCTCCCAATGAACCAGATAGAATGTCCGAGTCCACAAGCATTGCACCTTAACTGAATACATAATAGAGTTCAACTGGAAAAAATTTCTCAACCAAACTATGATCTCCATCGTTTTTGAAGTGTCAGGGTTAAGGTGTTCTACGTCCACGTATGGAAAATTGCTCAAGTCAACACCATTTGGACTATTTCGAATATCTCCGGTGCCATAGTAAATTCTAAGAGTTATCATATTGAATTCACCGATCTCTGTCAAAAATTTTAATAACATTGTATCATTAATATGTTTTCTAAATCTAATTTTAATGTCTACCGATCAATATTTCATTCATACATTACTTTATACTTAACACTATTATATTGTACTAATAATATTACACAAATATTATTATATTATTTATGATCCTAATACTCGGTATTATATCATGTATACATACTACAACTCTATTTTATAAGAGCATTATTACAAATATAATTATATGCTAACAAATATATAAAAATTCTATAGTAAACATAATAAGTTAGTTTACCACATCAAATATGAAATATGAACTATTCTTTTGTAGTATATTGTTAACTTAATTAGAATAATACATACAAATTTAAAAAATAGAACATAAAATAGAAAAAAACTAACCTAAACATGGAGGCCGCCTGCGTCGCTCCGTCCGTCCGCTCCCGCGCCGCCGCGACCGTCCCCGACCTCCGTCTGCCCGTTGCCACCGCCGCCTGCCTTGATCGCGCTCATCGATGCCGCTCCGGCCGGTCGCGTGCCGAGAGAGCGAGAGTGAGAGAGAGCGAGCGAGGGAGCATGGTTGTGGACGAAAAAGGAAGAAGTCGCATGCCGGTTTTACGACTCCAGAAAAGTCGAACGCCCAGAATTCGACTACAGAGAAGTCGCACGCCGGTCATGCAACTCCAGAAAAGTCGAACGTTGAGCATTTGATTTCTCTGCCATCGACAGACAGCGCCGCCCATATGACTCCCTTGGGCCCGCGATGTCGAACATTGGTTGTCCGATTAGGCAAAAATCACGCGTTGGTCATTTGAGTTCTCTGAAATCAAATATCCGACGCTCGACATCACATATTTCGCATATCCAACGTTCGAGTGAGAATTTTTTTAATTTTATTACTTCAAATATTATTTCTGTTAATAATAATTAGAACAGTATTATTTTTAGAAAAATCTAAAAAATGTTAACCTGCCTTGGGATCCGTGTCTCATCAAAATTGACAACCACTCCAACCTAGGTTTGTACTCGTAGCAATTAAAAAAGAGAAATCCTACACTTATGAACGGATGTTACGTACTAGGTATATACTAGGCCTATGACTTAATGGGCCTAGATTATGTAAGAGTTCTAATTAGCCGGAATTTAGGTGTAGTACGTAACCGCAAAGCGTAACTTTTGTATGTAGGTGTAGCAGTGCTCATTAAAAAAGGTGGCCATAAAGTATTTTGCTTTTTTTCCTTCTTTTCTTAAGACCAAACTGTCAATTTTCATTGTAGAAGTCAAATTAATCTGTTCTGTGCCCTATCCTGCTCTAGTGATTCCTCGTTCAACTCCCAGGTCACCTACACACCCGCTCCTCCAATCTCCACGACAAACCTCGGCCTCTCCGTTCCCCTTTCATCGCCTCACGATCCGCCCCCAGTTTTGCGAGTCCCTTAATCACTGTTACCTGTGTTTCCCCTTCGATTGCGATTGTGATATGTTGCTTTGCACTTGTTTAGTCGGTTCAATTGATACCTATGTAGCTGACGATTCCTGCATGGTTAGGATATTATGTCGGGTTCACGTTGATCTTTCCTAAAAGGTACGAGTGAATATTCTGGCTAAATTTAGCAGGCTAGTGGTGGGGGGGCAAAAGAATGAAATCCTGCTTGAATGGTATTCCGAGCAAGTGGAGATTTTGGAATCTTACATTTAGACCCGGCTCTGCCTTCTCCAAACACTACAAGAAAATTGTTTTTAGTCACCAAGGATCTTGGTCACTAAAGGTTATTGGTTGCTAATAAAGTTTAGTCGCCTTCAAACGTTGGTCTCATTGTGATCACAATAGCTTTGTCGCTACATGCTTTTAGTGACTAACATGCACAAATCTTGGTGACTAAAGCCCTCATCTGTAGTAACCAACTTCTTATTAATCACAATAAGCGAATAGCTTTAGCTACCAACAACATTTGGTGACTAAATCAGTGTAGCAACCAAGCAAAACGTTAGTCACTAAATTCCCTCACCAACTACACAGACCTTGGATACTAAATGTATATAATAACTAAGCAAACATTGGTTACTAAAACAGTTTAGAAACTAATTTATCATTAGTGACTACATATATATATATATATACCAACAAAGAACAGTATTGGTGACTATAAGGACAATAGTGAGTACACAGTGACTTGTTGTATTAAAACATATCCCTAAGCTTCCAAATACCTACTACTAGGTTGTACGCTAGTAGTAGGTTCTTTTAATTACAGACTGTGTCGTGTGGGTGTTAGATGTTTGAATCGAAGAGGTCAAAAACAGTTCAAGCTCTCTGGCTCATAGGAGTAAAATGTTTACATCAAGAGCTCTCTGGCTCATAGGAGTAAAATGTTTAGACCACAAACAAACTTACAAACTTCGTTGTGCAATGCACTGACAAACAGTTCAGTGTAGCATGGTACAATAAAGCTAAGGGAACTCTATGATGGGTGACTATTTGTAACATTCCATTGAACTATAGGTAAAGATGCACAAGAACATCAACCCACTGGTTGGTCGTCGATCACACTACAAGGCCTAGGGAATGTACCATTTTTGTATTGCTCATTCCAACGCTCGATCTGCATAAGCAAATCAAAGTTATATCATCAAATTGAGAAAGGAAGAACAAGCAATACCAGCAACATTGAACACAAGCAGACGAAGACACACCAGCAACACTGAACACAAATCAGAACAATAGAAAATGTAAACATGGTGCCATGAAGAGGAGAATGAGCAGTAGAAATGTGCTTTAAAAGTAGTGGGATGCAGGTGGCATTCTCCTATCATTAACACAGAAATGAGAAAGATTGGGCCCTAACAAAATCGCCTAATATTATATTGCATACAGTAGAGACATACTCCTACTAGTAAAAAAAAATTAGCCCATTGGCAATGACAGTTACACACTAACATTCAGACGCTAGAAATTAAACTGTGCATCAAACATAGTTGCCATCGACAGCATCCAGATCAACAGGTTTGTCTATTGTGCTGATTCGATATGAACAATCTCAGCCATAGAAATATGAACATAAATAGTTAAAAGTTGGAACAAAAGAACTAGAGTCGATATGTCAACTGAACTGAAGGTACTGGTAGTGAGAGTAGTAGAAATATACCACCAGGACTGAAGGAATGAGCTGCCATTGTAGTCACCTATTTGAGATCACATCAGACACCATAGAACCTATAAGAATAAGTTGTAGCTCATTGTGATTTATTTTATTACACTTAGTGTACTGCGATATCTTTATTTTATGACAACCAAGAAGCGCCAAAGGTCATACCTTGTCCATCCGATGAGTTTGTGTGAGTGTCTCTAGTTCCTGCTACACTAAAGTTCTCTGTAGGAGGTGTAACCCCGGCCAGTTTATACATGACATTACTTAACCAATCAATCCTGTGACTTTGATGATCAATTTGGGCTTGCTGAGACTCAATAATTGTTTGTTGAGACTCAATTGTTGCTTGCTAGGCAGAAATAACATCCTTGGTAGCAGCTAGTTCTTCTTCAATTCTTAATTGGTTAATTCTTGAGGAGCTTGAGGAGGATCTCCTGTTAGGTTTCAGACCATGGCCACGACCCGTAATGTATCCATATGCCTTACCAAGAACGTCTTCACATATTTGTGTCTCGTTCAAAGGTCCCTCACCCTCCGGTACTTGTTGTTGCATCTCCAACATTTTTTGCTTTATCCAAATAAAAGGCTAAAATGATTACTTTACTATGTAATATATGAACATTCTTCAGGTGATATATATATCACAAAAGACTTACATGATTCTCCATAGCAGCTGTTGATCCCATCCATTTTTCCCAGTATAGCATTCTTTATACAATTCAATCTCACCACAGCCCTGCCAAAAAATGAACCCAAGAGCATATTATTTGGCTAGTAATGCTTCTACTGAACTAATAATGTTTCAGAAAGAACAATGGACTCAACGAACCAAATCATGATGTAGAGCCACAAAAGACTTTGTTCCTTTCCTGTGAATATAAGGTAGCCTCGATCTATTAACTTTTGCTGTCACTGACCGTTTCTGCAACAATAAACACAAGTAAATTATGTAGCTCTATTATATGAGCATGCTCTGAACTAATCATTCCTGTATATAGAAAA
>BCLH01000326.1:42176-65567 GCA_001602315.1 Zoysia pacifica | reverse complement strand
CTCAAAAACCTTTAAAATCAGTTTGTAATCAGCAATAAATGATCACTACTCTGTTCCAGTTTCAGAAACACTTTTAATCAGCAAGAAATGATCACTACTATGTTTCCAGTTCAGGAAGCATGCCAATATAACAAAGCATGGAGAATGAGTACCTTAAACTCATTTGTCTCAAAAAGATCACAGAGCTAAATCCAGTCATCAACTCGATCAGCAAGGTTTGTATGGATTCCTTTTTGCATTGTCACCTCCTCCATGTAATAAATAGTGATCATAACTATGGCGAAAGCTTTTATAACATGAAGAAAACAACAGCTCGACACAAGTTTTGACTCGATCTTGAGTGAAATCAAGGTTGAATTTAAGCTGCAAAATAAGAAAACTGATTTGAAAATAGATCTGAATTATGCTACAGAACAAGAAAACTTATTTTAAGCTGTAGAACAAGACGACTGATTTTAAAATAGATCCGAACTGAACTATCCAAATGAATTCAATTTTATATACCACTATAACATTTGTAATCAGCAAGAAATGAATTCAACTTTTATACCTTTAGCTGCTCATAAAGGGAAGTTTATCAGCCTCAACAAGATTAGACCAACCAGCATAACAAAGAGGTGCATGATATCGAGTAATGAATCCGATCTCCCTTGAAAGTAGCTCATTATTTTCTCCCACTGGCCTTTTTTCTTCTGATATATTTACATTTAGTGGATGGCTTGCTTTCTTGATCAAACGGTCCAGACCCTTTGCTTTGTAGACCTCTCACATTCTTCTTAGGTACAGTGGATGTTGAGGCTCCTAGTGGGGTTGCATTAGACTGAACTTGAGGTCGTCGCTGTCGAACTTTCTGACCTGTTGCCATCTGTTATTAGAAGAAAAAAAAAAACAGTGAGCACATCATATAGAAAAATTTCAGAACAAATGATGAATGTCAAAATATATTAAGTTAATGTATAGAAGCAATACCTAATAGAAACATCTAACTAATTTATAGGAAAATATATAACTAGTTTATCTCATCATAGACATTCTCAAAAATCTGTTGCTGTTTTAGAGATGCTATCTCTTTTGGAACAGTCACAATTTCAGGTTCAAGATCATCCCGGTGCAAAATAATATCTTGGAATGTTTCATCCACTAGAAAATCACCAGCCTCTTCATCTTGAAATGCATCATCTTGGTCGGTAGCATTTACTAAATCTGTCTCAGAAGTAGAATTCCACATTTCTAGTTCAAAAACATGACGATGATTAACCTTCTGCACAACTTGCCATTTTCCTTTTAATTTAGTATCAGAAACATAGAAGACCTGACCTACTTGACCTGCTAGCACAAATGTATCATTTTTGTACCAGGTTTTGCCAATATTGATACTCACAAAATCATCATCAATTTTCACAGGCTTGTTTCTCTCCAAATCAAACCATGCACTCTTGAATAATGCAATTTGCCTTTGATTGGGATAATCTAAAATATATACATCAGTGAGAATACCAAAATATGTTATTGTTTGACCTTTATGCACAACCTCAACACATACTGCATTGCTCTGAGTTTTTCGGCCCTCTTCACGTGCCTTAGTCAAAAATCTAACTCCACCAACAATGCATCCAGAGTACTTGTGTACTTTCTTATTTGGACCAATTGCTAAAGCATATAAATAATCAGACACTTGGGATGATCCTTGGCAGTGTAATTCTATTACCTAGAAGTCATAAGCAGTGTAAGTTATGCAATACAACCATTTATTCCTAAATGACTGCGTAAGTTTACAAATATAAATTTATTGGCTTACTCTTTTGCAAAACCATGTAGCAAACTCTTTCCGTTGTCTATCCGAAACATTGGTAACACCTTCCATTACAAGGGCATCCTCATGCTCACTAAAATAATTTTAACCTCAAGATTATTAAATGTAACTAGTCAACAAATACATACATATAAAATTTCAGGTCCACTTACTCTATGTATTTTTGTAGTTCTTCACAATTATTGAGCGCATACTAGGACAAGGATTCAAATAAATCATGTTTCAAGATTATATCATCCTTGTGGCCAAATGCATGAAATTTAGTTGAGAAAACAGAAAAGCGGTTAGGTTGGCACTCTCCATCATAGTTTCGCTCTTGTCTATTAAATCTTGTCTCAATTCCATGGAGATACATTGAGCAATATGTTGTGCACTCCTTCATACTAAATGCCTTAGCAATTGAACCTTCTGGAAGTGCCTTATTAGTTACCATGGCTTTTAAAGACCCAAGGAACCTAAACAACAATATTGCAGACAATGACTTAATATACTAGAGTGTCAAGAAACATAAGAAAGCTAAGCGAGGAGGTAAATCTTACCTTTCCATAAAAGACATCCACCTGTAATTTACTGGACCTCCAAGTTTTGCTTGATGTGGCAAATGAATTGCTAAGTGTATCATGAGATCAAAGAATGCTGGCGGAAAAATCATTTCCAATTTGCACAATACAACAATTATTTGATGCTCTAACTTTTCCAGCACATCTAGCCTCAATGTCTTAGAGCATAGCTGCCGAAAAAAACTACCTAACTGCAGCAGCGTATCAAATATATTTTTTTGAACGAAGCCCTGCATTCCAAGTGCTAGTGTCTGTTGGAGAAGAACATGGTAGTCATGGGTCTTTAGTCCTGTTATGTTACCATCTTTATAGCTTACACCTCTTGATATGTTTGAAGCAAATCCATCCGGAAAGCAAATTGATTCTATGAACTGAAAAAATTGTTTCACCTCTTCCTTGGACAGTGTGTAACATGCATGTGGCTTCACTACACTATTTCCATTTTATTGCAAGTGTAGGTCCTTTCTAATGTTCAGATCTTGTAAATCCATTTGAGCCTTAAGTGTATCCTTGGTTTTACCATCAATGTTCAGCATGGTTCCTAATAAGCTCTCACAAATATTCTTTTCTATGTGCATTACGTCAAGATTATGTGGCAGCTTGAGTTCTTTCCAATATGGCAGCTCAAATAGAATGCTTCTCTTGTTGAAATTTCTCCATGGTACACTCTTATCAAGAGCTTTTGTTTTCTTATCTCTCTTCTTTCCATATTTAAGGCTTTGCAAATGATCTAACTTTTGGAGCAAAGCAAATATTTCATTTCCTGATAGCTGCTTTGAGGGTAATGTTTTCTCACTCTTGCCATTAAAAAGTTTGCTTCTTCTCCATCTATGTTGAATAGGCAAGTACCTCATATGACCCAAGAAACCAATTTTACTTCTTAGGGGCTGTGAATATGTTCCCTCGAGACAAACTGGACAAGCTTTGTAGCCCACTGGAGCGTACCCAAACACCGAACCTAATGCTGGGAGGTCATGAATGGTCCAAAGAAAAATTGCACGCAGATTGAATGTTTCTCTCAAAGCTGCATCATATGTAAGGGCCCCAACAGTAAAGAGTAGACAAGGGGCCTCAGATACACATCAATATCCCTTCCAAATCCTTTCTTTCCACGAATCAGCAAAGGCATCAATATAAAGGGCTCCTTCATACACCTTCACGATAGCAAGTTATAGACAACTATCATCACAGGCCATACACTATATGAACTGCGCATAAGTCCAAATGGGTTAAAACCATCGGTTGCAAGTCCTAAGCTCAAATGTCGTGGGTCTTGGGCAAGCCATGGATATATCATATGTAGATGCTTCCAAGCTTCACCATCCGTTGGGTGCCTCGACACATTTTCTTCGACTCCACGCTTTTCAATATGATAACGTAGGTCTGAAGCTACCTCCTTGTTCATGAATAGTTTTTGTAACTTATTATGTCTTTGTAACTTAGGTATCAATGGAAACAACACACAATCATTTATGAAAGCATGGATACTTTCATAACCCAACCCTAGATCTCTCAACATTTTTTTTTGCTGCATAATATGTAACTGTAAGTGCGTCACCAGTTGGCAAAGCTTCTTTAAGAAGTTTGAGTAACATCTCAAATGATTTATTACTCCAACGGTTTAAATCTTTTATGTGAACAAGCTTCAAAATAAATGACAGTATTGAGTGACTTTTGCAGCCTGGATACAGTTCACATTGTGCACTACTCAGCAAGTTATCAAATCGGATTGGCACTTCATTAGATTTGTTGATGTTTTCTTCACCACTATTCTGGTTTGCTTGCTGCTCAACACATGATTTTGCCCTGTATATATCGCCTAGAAGATCCTGAATCGCATCAAACCCATCAAAATCATCATCTACATCTTACGCTTCAAGTGTTTCATAACTTTCGTTAACCTGACTTTCATCATTAGTCACCCCTTCCCCGTGACATATCCACTTTGTGTACGAGTGCTGAATGCCATATAGAATTAAATGGGTTCGAACTAGTTGTATGGTCTGATGACTTATATTCGCACAATGTAGACAAGGGCAAAGAATCACATCACTACCTCAATTATGCTCGTAAGCAAACTTAACAAATGCATCGACCCCGGCTCTATATTCCTTTGAAAACCTATCAAGCAACTTCATCCAATTTCTGTCTATTTTCTATTTCACTCCTGTTGTAACGCTTGTGTTAGCTACTCCCTCCGTCCCTCTATATAAGCCTACCTGAACCCATTTGTCCTCGTTTATAAGCATTTTTGAAGCTGGGATCCACCTAAAGTGCTTTGGACCAGGGGTCTAGAGGTTTTGCATGGCAGGCTGCTTTTTTCTCCCACCTACTGCGGACCCACGCATTTGCTCTCATCAACCCAGACTCATCTTCTTCCATCGACTAGTACTACTTCATTCAGCTCGTTTCACCATCGAAGAACCAAGACAGCTACCCACCCGATCTCGCCATCCACGACAAGGACGAGAGCTCCCACTCCAACCTCGCCCCAACCAGTTCAGGTTGCCAGCTCGGATCTGCACTTGTGCACTTGTTTCTCTCATCAGCCAAGATGCATCGATCCAAAGGATCAACGCGCGGTCGCGGCTTCCCACAAAGAGGATGGATGGGCTGGCGGGGGGACCGGAGGAGGGGTAGCCGGCAAATGGCGCGTGGCAGAGAGACACGATGCGGCACCTGGTGGGATGGCAACAGGGAACTTCACGAAGCATCGATTTTGCTCAAGATTAAGAAGGAGAAGGCTGGGATGAGGTACTCTTCATACCTGACTCTGATTCCAATGAAGGCAACACTGATGAGGTCCTCATGGACTCCGAGGTTGTACCCGAGACGGAGTTTCAAGACATTGTGGAGGTGAAAGACGATGGTAACACAATGGGCGCTAGCAACGATTCAGTTGACCCCACTATCCAAGGCGATGGTGGCAAGGAGGCAGAGGACAAAGATGATGTCCATTGCGTGGAGGATGCAGAGGGCGGCGATGCAGAACATGGCACCAAGGAGCCCGATAGCGCTGCCATTGCTGGCTCAGTTCGTGGCACCAAGGAGCCGAACAACACCGGCATCGCTGACTCTGTCCATGGCACCAAAGAGCCAAACATAGCCAACATCGCTGACTTTGTCCATGGTGTCAAAGATTACCCATGGTTCCATGAAAGGGTTCGTGCCTTCTGAATGGGCGGTCCAGAACGGTGTGGCCGATGTGGTAAAGGATATGCTTGCTATCTTTCATCCATCTTACTTTCGTTATCTGAAACGTAAGAGAGACTAATTTGCCATGGATGACATGATCATGGTACGAGCAGGGTAGTAGTAGTATTTTGTATAGGAACCTATGGATCGCAATGGTAGATTAAGTGGAGTATTTCAACCATTTGTGATGCTATATGTTCTGCTCTGTTCTGATAATAGAAGTAATGTCGGACACAAAGTTGAGGCAGTAGCATATATATATTATATATATATAGACATAATTCTAGTACAACCAGTTTCTTGTTCTACTTACATCAAAATAACAAAATAGTCTATCACAGAATGCGATTAGAACCAGTTCGTTCTTCATGTGCTACTTACAGCAAAATAACACCCAACCTACTTTAACCACATCAGATCACTGCTAAAACCTCCATAACCTGATGATAAAGATCAAGGACACATGTCAAGACTTCTAGGAAGCATTCCTAACCTCTCTAGGCGTTCCTTGTTCATGTATGGTATCTTGTACCTGTTTCCTCTAATTTTCATAACCTCGATGAGGCACGCTTGTAGAGTAAGAAAAACCCTATTTAGCAAAGCAGGATCATAGCTGTTGTATTCCACCTCTACATTCTGAATAAGTTCATCGATATTCTTGGAGGATTTTAGATATGTCATTGCTTGAAGGGCAGCAAAAAACCCTAGATCAAGCACATTCATGTCAAGCGAATTAGGAGGCTGGTTCATTAGGCGTATGTCCAAGCCATATTGCTGCACTGCAAGAAGAACTACTTCATCATCTGGTAGGACATGGGTTCTAGCATTATCCTGCTGAATCCATATTGTCTTCCCCCTATCTTCTGCAGGCCAAGAAGCAACAATTGCCGCGATGACCTTGGTAATTAGAAATGCTCTGCTTATGTCCCTTGTAACATTGATTGATTTTGTGACCAAAGCCCCTCTAGGCCTATTCCGGCTGCTCCTCTGGGCCGGCTCCTACGAAATAAGCAATTGTTAGATCACAATACTTATAAGCCAACAATATATGATATATGAATGGTAGAACATTGAAGTACAGGTTCACCTTCCTAACAAATGGCCATATGCCGAGCTTGCCATCAAAGTAGCATCTATTTTCACTGTCAAACCGAGGTTGTGCTGCTGCTCCTAACAACATCACCTTTGGAATTGAATTTTTATTTTGAACTGATCTATGTGGATCTTCCTCCTCGGGCAACATGTAGAACTCCTTAGCTTTTTTTGTCATATTGAACCACTTCTCATCGATATGCACAATGTTGTGCATATCAATGAATGTGGGTCCACTGCCAACTGAGTCAGTTTGTAACATTGACACACAAAACTGAAGTCGATGCTTTTTATTTGAATCCTGCAAATAAGGCTTCAATGTGTTTGAGTAACGACGAAGCCGCCCTTCTTTGAATGCCCTATGCAATGAGGTTTTGTTGACATGTAAAGAACCAGCAAGTGCTCTAATTGTAGTCCTTTCATTCAGATCAATGGTAGAAACCTGAGATAAATTGATTTGAAGCTTTTTCCGTCCAGAATTCTTTTTCCTTTTACAATTAATATCAACTGCTATGCCTGCTGCTATGCATTTCTTTGCTACCCTCCAAATTGCTTGCACGTATGTTCTCTTAACAATGAACCTGTTAGCAACAATTGTGGTGCTGTCCTTCTTTAATTTTCCATTGTTGCTAATGGCAAGTAAAGCTTGGTAAATTTCATGTCGCTCCTGGTCCGATAAATTTTTCCTTCTACAGATACCACTTGGTTCCTGGTTGTTTGTAAAGTTAACATGTTCATAACCTGAGTCAAATGAACAACTAATTCATTGTGAATCAATGCAACTACGAATTGATAACAACATCAATATCATATTTGCAAGTACCAGATGAATGAAGTCCGTCTTCCTCAAACACAACATCTATATGGTCAGCATAAACATCATCTGCATGGAGTATTCATGGTGAGTAAACCAAACTTAGTCCTTGTAGGACATGGACAACAGAAGCAACAACAATCACTTGTATTACTAGGAGTATTTGAATCACAAACCTGAATCTGTGTTGTAAAACGCAGCTAGCTGCTGGACCATCTTGCTAATGCTCTGTTTGTGGAATGTTCAGGTCAAAAGGAAGAGCAGGATGGACCCGTAAGCGCTGTGGGTTCTGCACCTCTTGGCTGGCAGCAACATCATGAGCTGGAGCTGTTGCATCTTGGTCGGCAACAACTTCAGGAACATCATCAGCATGGCCCACAAAGCTTCCTCATTCCCTTCTGTTCCTTCTGGTGGAGTAGAATTGAGATCGATTAGCATGGCAGAGAGGAGAGGGTGGACCAGAGAGTGGAGTGAATGATCGGTTTGGACAGGCGCAAGTTCAAATAGGCGTAGGACATTTTGTCACGGTAAAATTCTTTCTGTTTAAAATTTCTGGCGGTAGTTGTGACCCCTGAAATTTTCATTCAGTTTTGGGTTTCCTCACGCCAGCAGTGATTGCAGATGGAAACATTTCTTTATTCATTTTTGTGCGCAGCAACTAGAATCTGAACTCAATGCTCCTGCGCCCTTTTATGAGCTGCGAGTCTAGTCAAATGAGTTGTTAGGGGTATCAACGTCTTTTGTTTGTTACCTTGTGCTCAACCTCTAACTCCAGGAGTGCTAATATAAAGGGACAGAGGGAGTAGCTAATTTGTAAATAAAACAACCCAAGTCCTAGTATATTGAATCATGACAAAGTCTCTGAATTAAACTACATAAAGTTGCAGGACACAATAATCACCTGTGCTCAGAAAATGCAGATCTGAATGTCATCGCTAAAACCTAACAGAATTCCCCACCGAATGGCATAATAATGTCTATGTTAAATCATAAAGTTAAACAGAACAGCAGAAGTGCACTAAAATTGTGGATCAAATCAATCATGATGGAGCATTATAATGAGAAAATGTAAAAGGGATAAGGGGAACAAGGAATTCGTACTTGGAACACAGAGCTTGACTTGCTTGCTCTCGTGCTTGCCACTGCTCTTCTAGCGCTGCTGCTCCTCGTGATTTCCCACTGGAAGCTGCTCTTCTAGCGCTGCTGCTCCTTGTGATTTCCCACTGGAAGCAGCTCCAACCCGCTGCCACAAGCCGTCGTTCTGGCCCGCTCGCCGCTGCTCTGCCCTACCAGCCGCGCCACCCTGCTCACCGCTGCTTGGCTGCCGCACCAGACGCACCGCTGCTTTGCCCCGTGCCCGCCGCGCCTGGTCACCTCTGGGACCGTAGTCGCCGCGCCGCTGCTCTGACCTCTGCCCGCCGCGCCTGCTCACCTCAGGGACCGCACCCGCCACGCCACGTTGTCCCCACGCCTTCCACAGCCGTTCCTGCCGTGCCCACGCTGGGAGCTGCCGCACCGCACGCTCGGCAGCAAGTAGTGTTAGGGTGCCATGGTCTGTCGGGGTGTGAGGATTGAGGATTGGGGATTGGGGATTGCTATTGCTATACGCTAGGCCGTGGTCACTATACGAAGGGTGTCCGGATTCTGTATAGAGGGCCTTGGTTACTATACAGCCCATTAGTGTATAACTGGGACTCAACTTTTAGTAACTAATTGTCTGAAATGTTGATAACTAAAAATAACCATATAGTGACTAAACTAATTGGTGGCTAAATTTTTTATGGCTATTTCTTTGTTTTCTTGTAGTGAAAAACAGCTTTGTGCAATACTTATAAGAGAGGTTTTACTATGTTTGAGAGGTACCTCCCACTCATCAATTAATTTTTTATTTATTTTTAAAAATTGGTACCGGACTCACTATTTTAGGTATCAAGTCCATCATTTTGGTATCTTTTATTAAGTATTTTTTTTATTTTTAACTATTAGATGTGATCAAATAGATGGTTGTAGTTAACATCTCTCTACTTATAAAGGTAGCAGGCGAAGCTAGGAAACAATTTTTGACTAAATTCCATAGATTGAAGGCAATTTCTTATGAATTCATGTCAATTAGTTTTAAAATTATTAAAAACTATTCACCAAAATTACTAAGATATCCGAAATATCATATTTACCATTGACCTCCGATATTTCTTATACCAAAAACTTTCCCCTAGGGTGAAGCTACGTTTTGGTGGCTCTATATTTCTCCTATTTTTATGCAGCTTCACCCTAAAAACAAGGAAAAGTATGTCTCTCAGGGCGTTTAGTACAGGTTTACTAGAAGCCCGTAGAGTAGCCCGTGAAGATGTATTACCAAACGGGGCCTTAATTTGTGGCATCTTTCGAGTCTCACGCGCTTGGCATACTAAATAATGAAACTCGTTTGAGTATGTGTTACATTCCCAATCCCATCTAATTGGAGTCTTTATACATTATTTGACGATTATGCTGAAGTTAAAGATGTAAAAAATGCTGCTGCCATTGTCAGGAAGAGATCTGTAGGCTGTTTAGTAGATCTGGTCATGCCAACTATTTTGTTTGTGTTTTGTGACTTGTTAGCATACATTCAGCTTGTAAATTGATGATGCTTTTTGGGGTAATCTCAGTGATTGGAAGCTTCAGTTTTTACTAGTAGGTGGGCTACTGCTGCAACAGGGTCACCGGTGCTGATCAGCCACTAGAGTTCATGATTTCTGGAGTTTTCGAGTCTCTGTTCATCGGAAGGGCATGGGACAGGCTAACATCCTTGCTGCATGCCTTCTCGGCGTCCTTCTTATCCTTAGTGGCCCCAAGCGACCTACAGGAGCTAGGGAAGTTGGATAGGACTATGTGCAGAATCAGGGCAACACTTCATGATGCTGAGGAGCACTGGAACATCCATGAAGAGTTTGACAAGCTGCGACTTAAAGAGCTCAAAGAGATGGCATGTGATGCAGAGGATGTTGTGGAGGAGTACGAGTATAAGGTCAATCGGTACAAGGTGGAAGCTCTTGAGTAATATGCTATAGTTTCTAATACCAGCAAGCGCAAACGTCGTGAGGTATGCTACCACATAATTCATTCAAACATTTACGTTCATGGAACATGTTTCTATAGAAGAACAAACTAAAATCAAGGACAATTACTTCAGCTGAATTGGAATTTAATTTCTTTCAGCAAATGTCATGATACGATCCTGGTACACCATTATAGACATATGTAGTTCGCTAAACACAATTTAACACAGAGATGTTATCTCGAAGACATCAATCCTCTTCTATGCCAAAAGTTTGTTTCACAAATTCTTGTCTTTCTAAAACAACATAATCACGTTTGTCCCTACAAAAATGAAATAACTAACACATAGTGACTCAGCTTTGTTTGTCTTTCTTCGATAGGAAAATGAGCCCTATTCGATGGATACTGCTTTTGTAGCTCCTCCATATCATTTGATCCTTCGAGCAAGGGAAATTACAGATAGATTTCAAGAGATTGTAAATTACTCGGATCAATTGGTTTTGTCAGAGAATGATGGAGAGAGGCGCCTAATTCCTGACATTAATAGTCTGCAGCATACTAGTTCCCTTATTTCTGCGAAGACCATTGTTGGGAGAGAACAAGACAAGAAGGAAATTGTTGAGCACATTATGTACTGGGAAGAGAAAAATCTCAGAGATCCTGTTTGTGCCATGGCCATTGTTGGTATGGGAGGCTTGGGAAAGACAACACTAGTATAACTTGTGTGTAATAACTTGAGGGCACACCAGCTCTTTGATAAATATGCATGGATTTCTGTGTCAGAGAATTTTGATGTCACTTCAATCACAAGGAATATTTTCAGTTCAATAACAAAGGGAAGGTGCGAGCATACAGAATTTGCTGATCTTCAGGGTATACTGGCAAAAGAAATAAAGGATAAGAGAATTTTACTTGTTTTGGATAACTTGTGGAACGAGAGATCACTAGGAGTTGTTGTGTATGCCTCTGTCAACAACAGATCTTAGTAACCACTCAAAGTGAGGCAGTCACTAGACTGATCCAAACTGTGCCTTTCTACCAACTCAAGTGCTTGAACTCTGATGACAGTTGGTCATTGTTTAGGCAGGCTGCATTTTCTGTTGACCAAAACTGTGACATTCCAGGAAACCTTGTAGAGATAGGCCAGAGTATTGTCAAAAAGTGTAAGGGCTTGCCTCTTGCAATTAAGACCATTGGAAGTATGTTACGTTATGAAACTGATGAAAAGAGATGGGAGGTTCTCTTAGAAAATGAACTGTGGTACTTGGAGCAACCAAGGAGTGAGGTTTTGGCTGTATTAGAACTGAGCTATAAGAACATGCCCTTATATTTAAGAAGATGTTTTGTTACTATGTCTCTATTTTCAAAGGCTCATTCACTTGATGGTACTAAAGTTATACAATTATGGAAATTACTTGACTTGCTTCACTGCGATGGAAGTGCCGATGAGTATGAAATTGGGAATTCGTATTTGAAGCAATTAGTTCAAAGGTCTATCCTTGAAGTTCATAACCATGGACACACATGTCTATCGTCTTCATGTCTTCATGATCTTATCCATGATCTTGTATGCTTCCTTTATGTAGAAGAGTTCTATAGACTTGAAGGAGATACAGCAAATGAAATTGGACCAAGCATTCGATATATGTCAATATCTGAAGGTGTTACTTGGTTGAATTTCCAATTGTGCTGCATTCTCTCAGGGCCATTATAGTGATGAGCAGACAAGTCAAAATTAAGGATCCGAAAGTAATATTTATGAGCTGTAAAAAGTTGCGAGCCCTTCACACAGATGATCGGAGTCTCGTCGAGTCATTACCAGACTTTATGAATAATATGAAACTATTATGCTATTTATCATTCAGTGTTCTGAGATACACTGTTAGGATCGTTGCTCAGGAGATGGAAGAGAGAGGGTTGACGCCGTGAGCACCACGGTGCCCAGAAGAGCATGAGGCACAGGGGGAAGCCCCAGAACAGATTTCTTCTGTTCTATTGCTTGATTTCTTAAATTTTTTATTACACTTATTTATAGCCTCTACATCTAACTATAGATCCTATATTAAAGGATCCCCTCAACTTCCTAACTAAAGATACTATCTTAAAGGATTCTCTTAAACTACCTAACTCTAGATCCTATTCTTATAGTGACCTAACAAATTATGACAGCTAGAGGCTGCTTATCTCCTAATAGCCTGGCGTAGATAACATTTGTACCTTCCAACTTGGCAAGCAGATCGTCCTCGAGTTGCAATTTGGGTAGGAGGTCGTCCTTAATTTGGGGCTGCAAATGATGGTATGGATGGATGACTACTGGCTTGGATGGCGTCTTTGTCAGTAGCCATCGTCGTGGTCCCCTATCCTCCTCGAGCTTCTTCAGGGTGCTCTCAGTCCAGATCCTAAGGCACCCGAGGTGGCCACCAGGGATGTTGCGGAAGGCTTTGACAATCTTAGATTTGGTGCTGGGGATAATGAGCGTGCTGCGTGCCCTAATGAGAGAAGGGGTGACAATGGTCGCATGCACCGAGGCCTCTGCTGGGGTCTGGTGGCCGGTGTGGCGAGAGACGGCGTAGGGCTAGTACTTGTTGCCTGACAGCAGCTTATGGATACACTGGTCCAGTCGGGGTGGGTTGGCACCTGGATGATGTCCGGCAGCAGCAGGTTGGCTGTGTCCGTGGCCGTGTTGCCCTCCAGGCTCTTGACGGAGACAAGGGGGAGGCTCATGGCGGTAGCAACAGCGTCTGCTGCTACGGTGTTGGGGCGCGCTCAGCAGTGCTAGCTCCGTCGTGCTGTAGTCCTATATTTCATAGGAAAACAGTGGTGAAAGGGTGGCAGCGAGTGATGCTGGTGGTGTCTGCTGATATTCGCAGATGGAGAGGCGAATGGAGAAGTTGGCAAAGGTGTGAGTTCGTCGACCGCCTTGACCAAGTTGTCCCAGAAGGTGTTTGGCACTGAGGTGGGGGTCAGCGCCCCGATGGGGTTCGACGCCCATGAGGGGTTCAACGCCCACGAGAGGAGGCCGGTGCTCAGGTGCACTGAGGTGAGGGTCAGCGCTCCGGTGGGGTTCGACGCCCATGAGGGGTTCAACGCCCATGAGAGGAGGCCGGTGCCCAGGTGAAGAGCCGCGGCAGGGTGGTGGTGGGAGGAGGATCTGGCATCTCTAAATACCAGATGTTAGAATCGTTGCTTGGAAATGGGAGAGAGAGGGTTGGCACCGTGGCGCCCAAAAGGGCAGGAGGCGCAGGGGAAGCCTCAGAACAGATTTTTTCTGTTCTATTGCTTTCTTTCTTCAAACCTTGATTACATTTAATTATAGCCTCTATGGCTAACTATAGATCTTATATTAAAGAATCCTCTTAACTTTCTAACTAGAGATCTTATCTTAAAAGATCCTCTCAAACTAGTTAACTCTAGATCCTATTCCTATTCCTATGGTGACCTAACAAACTATGAAACTATGGTTGCTTATCTCCTAGTAGCCTGACGCACATAACATACACCATCATCAAGCCCTATATGTATTTCTATGTTACAATTATAATCTGCAAACTTTGGATTTTAGTCTGTACAATTCACACAAGCTTGTACTACGTTGGATCAGTCAACTAATAAGTTTGCATACTCTGTTGCCTGAAATACATCTTAGCAGGTGTAGATGTAGTTGTAACATAAGAGAACTGAGAAATATCAGAAAAATAAGCAATCTGCGAATATATGGGTTGGGTAACGTATCTCTCCTTGAGGATGCAAATCAAGCCCAAATGCAGAGCAAAATACACCTCCAGACACTAGATTTGGGGTTTTCTGTTGGAATTCAATACTGTCAATGTGTGCTGCAACCAGAATTTGTTACAATACCACATGTACTACTACTTGAGAGCTTGCAACAACATATCAACATTCGTGAACTGAGCATATGGGATTATGAGTCTCAAAACTACCCCTCTTGGCTAGGAAATGAATCCTTCTATAAGTTGACCAGAATAGTGTTATGCCGTTGTGGGTCCCAATACCTCCCAACACTTGCTGGATTACCATCCCTCAAGCACCTCAAGGTATGTAACATGGGTCGTGTTGAACTTTGGTCAAGAATTTTAAAACCACCCTACCACACAGAACGGTTTTCCATCATTGAAAACTTAGAATTTGTGGATATGTTCAATTGGTCCGAGTGGTCTGGACCAAACCATGGTGATCTTCAATGCCTACAGACACTTTCAATCTGTTCTGCCATTAAATTGAGGTCTATTCCATCCCTATCTACTCTTTGTGAACTACACATTGAAGGATGTCCTGGTCTAAGGGCATGTTTAGTTCATTGCCAAACATTGCCACACCAAAGTTTTGGCATGCCACAATTTCTTTAACAAGTGTTTGTTTCTTTGCCAAAATTGTGGCAAGCCACATTTGTACCCCACTTGTCATTGTCTCATATTCTTGCCAAAGTTTGCCAAAAGTGTGTTGAGCAAATTGTTCATCATACTTTTGGCAAAGTTTAGCAAGTATGTGTGGTAAAGTTTGGTAGTGAACCTAACATGCCCTAAGTGAACTTCCTGCTCTCCCATCATGTTTACTACTGTCTCTGGAGGACTGTTCAAATCTAAGTTCAATCAGTGACCTCTTATTACATGCTACATTGAGGATCCGGCTATGTTCGAATCTGATTACAATCGGTGCCCTCCGCTCAGTACCACCTTGAAGATACGAGATTGTTCAAATCTTTGTGCAGCCACCAGCCTCCTCTGACTTACAAGTTTTGAGTTACACCGCTGTCTAGATTTGAATGCAGTCGGTACCTTCCCTTTACTCACCAGTTTAAAAATGGAGGACTATATAAACCTGAACACATTTGGCTCCTTCCCTTCTCTATCTACTTTGGAACTAGCTAATCCAGTGAAAGAGCAGGTACTGCACTGGCTCTTAACGTATCAGACTATTACAGATGTCTCAATTGATCCGCAAAGTCTTCCTAAACTTACCATGCTCCACTTGGTATGGTGTTTGGAGATATGGAAATGAGAGGTGGGATAGGGATTGAGAAATGAATGGATGGTTGAGATTTAATGAGATAGATAAATGAAAGGTTAAGATCTTCTGTTTCTATTTCCAATTCCTAATCTCATCTTTATTTCCGGATTGCCAAACGGCACCTGGGAGATTGTCCCAATCTGCAGTGCTGCAACGGGTTTATTGGCCTCACTTCTCTCGAAGAGCTTGAGTTTTGGGGGTGTCCAAAGCTCCCTATGCCTTGTTTGGAGTTTGGACTCGAGCAAACTGAATAACATGGATGATTGATCAGTTGTATCTACATGCTATGGCCACTCTAATCCTTTTATCAAGTTTAATAGTAAGTGTTCTTGCCCTTGCTGTTTCATGATCATTTTGAGCTCGCTACGGGAGGCAACCCTAACCCTAGCCGCCGCCAAAGCCCCACGCCTCCCTCCCTCGCTGCGCCACCACCGGAGCTAACCGCTGGGAGAACTCGCGCGGCTAGCCGGGATGGTGGCGACGGGGTTCTTCCCCAACCATAGAGTTCAAAGTTTTTTTTCCATGCATCAGTAGGAGGCGGCGATCTGTGACTGGTAGGGGCTAAAGCAACGCAGAGGGTTGCCGGGCGGGATCTTTGCGGTGGGGTGTCGAGAATAGCTCGTTGTCACGGGATCTGGCTGGGAAGCAGCGAGCAGGCCAGGTGAGCGCGGAGCGGCACGTGGCGGCGCACAGGAACAAGCAGGGGCATGGTGGCACGTTGGCCAGGCGGACGTGCGCGGCTGCACGCGGGCCAGGTGGTCGGGCGCGTGCATGGGCATCGGAGACGGCGCATTGTTTCCAGCATCCAGGCAACAGCGATGGACGTGCAGTGCCGGCCACGTGCGGTGCTGCACGCAAGTCGCAGGCGTTGGCGTCGGAGACGGTGCCGTGGCTCGTTTGTCTGGTGGCAGCGGCTAGATCCGGAGCTTCTGCAGTCAAATCTAGTCGCTCGCTCCTAGCCTTCATCGTGGAGCGCTCATCGGATTCGTTGGTGGCGCTTACGGCCAGGTATACACAGTGGTAATGGCGAAGGTAGCAAGGTCCTGCTTGGTGGTGTATGAAGCAGCAAGTAAGGTCACAATGTTGCTGTGGTGGTGAAGCTGAAGGTGATGTGCTGGAGGCTTATTGTGGACTGTGGTGTTGTCGAGGTGTTTGTGTGGTTGATGGAGCCTGACAACATCATGGATTCACGGTCAAGTGGAAGATGCATACTACCTATGATGTGGTTAAGGTGGTGCAAAGACCATTGGTAGTTGTGTGGATCAGCATGGCAGTTTAGTCAGTTCGATTGGAAGAGTTCTTGACCATCATGGCTGCGGAGACCAGGAACCTCATATGAATACTTCTTTTGGGCAGCAAGTAGAGCATATGTGGTTGGGTGTTTGGGATGCTAGGCGGAAGCCATTCTCTACCTTTTGCTGATGCTGGCAACGACAACACTTTTGAGCGGCGTTTCCCTCGTTGGAGGTGTTGCCAATAGAATTTTCAACTCAACTACAATTTCCTTCAGGTGTAAACCTAGGTTCTGATCACAGGACCGGGCAACGACGACATCTTATATGTCGCTTTCTCCTTGAAGATGTTGCTTTGTGGGGCTATATCATGCTTCTTGTTCATTGATGTGTTCTACAATAGAAGCGACAATGACACCTTTTTGGTGAAGTCAGAGTTTCCGTCATGATGGTGCCATGACATAGGCGAGGCCTTTTTCTCTTGAAGCTGTACTCATGAGGATCTTAGGAAGGGCATACTCTGAAGTCAGAGCTGCTGCATCGTGATGTGCGATTGAGCTTGGCAACGATAACATGTGGTGGGCTTTTCATGATATGTTCTCTTAGGATACGGTGACGTGGAGGAGAAAGCTCTACTGTCTTTTGTAGTCGGAGCTGCTGTTAGGAGGATGGTTGGCCTTCAGACTCTTTTGTGTTTAGGTGCTTGAGACTCTGTTGTGTTTAGGTGGTTGTTGTTGGTCTCTTTATTTTTCTTTGTAGTTTTAATTAGCCCGGCGAGTCCTTCCATCTCAGCAGGTGGTGTTGTAGTTTTTTTTTTAATAATGTAAGGTTTGACCTCATTTCCTTTAATATGAGGCAACTTCTTCTTATAATATATGGCCGAACACTCAGGTGACTCCGGGTCTTTCAAAAAAAATATGAGCTCGCTGCATGTTGCAGTCAACTATTGATTTTACTAATGCTTCATTAGCTAATGCACTCCAATTTGAACTCAATAACCAACCAGGAAAATTTTATATTAGTTGCCATTTTCTGTACACTGGGTGATGGAAAGTAGTAGCTGTGATACTTTGTGTATGTAATTTGGAGGGGCAACACTGTAGATGCATATATGCCCTGTCATGTATACTCGTTGGTGTAAAGAAACTGTACTCTGTTAATGGACTGAATATAATATCCCAATTATCTAGAAAATATTAACTTCATATGGAGAAAAGCTAGACTTTGATGCATAGATCTTGTTGAACTAATTATATTTGCCTACTTATATTGTAGATTTGGACATCGTATGACTTCATGATTGTTACGTAAAATATAGGCCATTGATCTCTTATTTGGTTGCGGTTTCACCAATTGACAAAGTAGAAAATAAAAGGCAGACAGCCATCAGGCTCCTCCACCCTGTTCTTCACGCCGTTGCCTCAGATCGAAATCCTCTGCATTAGTCAGTGGATCAATGACACGTAAAATCGGACTCACATATCATTAACTTTCAATGCATCACACTAATGCAGAGGATCCGCATCCCGCTGCCTCCTGCCTTCCCTGTTGCTGCCCTATGCTCGTTACTGCTCCTACACTGCCCGCCTTCATCTCAGACGAACACAGGTCCACACCTGCTGCTACGTACTCTAGGTTCCAATCCTGGGAGTTCAGGTAGCGCTCCCAGCTTTGATCTTTCACATGGCAGTGCTTGTGCCGTATTTGTTGCTGCTGCTGGTAATTTTTCGTTGGTGTTGCTGCATCTACACTTTGGCTGAGGCTTCCGTCTACCAGCCCTTGCATTAATCTGCAGAACAAGGCCAGATTAGTTGCTGAAGGGTCTGTACAACGATATGGAATCGATTTTGATGAACTTTTTGCTTCAGTTGCCAGATTAGATACAGTAAGATTGACGCTTGATGTTAAATCTTCTTTTATGAATATGGAGATTTGAAAGAGGAAGTTTATGTATCACAACATGAAAGGTATTCAGTTAGAAGCAAGGAGCATCTTGTGTTCAGGTTAAGCAAGGCATTGTTTGGGCTTCAACAGCCACCGAGGGTCTGGACTGTTAGATTAGATAAAAGCCTGAAAAATTTTGGTTTCAGAAGATGTACACAGAAAAGTAGTCTACATAAAAGAAAAAATAAAAGATATCACGAATACAGGTGGTATGGTTTTCTACTTGAAAATTCAATATCCTGCAGTTCACAGAAGCAGAGGACAATAGCACTGTCATCCTGTGAAACAGAGTTCAGGGTCACATCAGCTGCCGCATGCTATGCTTTGTGGCTTAGAAATCTGTTAAGGGAATTAAAAGGAAGCAGCCAAGAGTTATCAAATTGTTTGTTGACAACATGTCTGCAGTTGTATTGATAAAAAAATATATATTTTTCATGGGCGCTGCAAACGCATTCACACAAGGTGTCATTTTATTCAAGAATGTGTTCAGGAAGGAAAGATTGTTGTGGATTTAGCTGATGCGCCGACAAAGACACTACCAGTATTAAAACTGTGAACAATGAGGCGCTTGTTGGGTGTCTATGATCTTGGGCCACGCCAGAATTAGGGAAAGTTTGTTAGATGTAATCCAGGTCGTTGCTTGTTGGCTTGATCAAGAGGGAGCGAGCAGAGCCAGGAGTTTATGCAGGAAGTGGAACGCGTGTTCAGGAGTTCATGGAGAAGCTGGGCGCGGCGAGAACGTCGGTAGGGCTTAGTCTGTTAGTCAAGAACAGTAGGGTGTCTAAAAACCTCCTATTAACTATCCCTAAATTAAATTGAGGAAATAGCCTCTTTCAACAGCTCTCTTTAACTTCTTTTTATTTTTTCGACTCTTCAAATTTAAATTATATTGAGACATATTTAATGAACTAAGTAGAGATGATTAAAATTGATCCTAAAGGTTTTTTAGCTGGTACCAAAAAAATTTTTTGAATGATTTTTTAAGGCACAATTGAAAATGCTCTAAGCATTCAATGTGTATGATTAGTTTCTTTTTTTTACGGGGATCATTAGTTTGTTTTCTCAGATTTAATCTTTATAAGACAAATTTTGGGCGAAGGATCGGCCGATTCCCGCACGACTATTGTGCCAGGTCATTTGTTTTTTTTATCCACCGTCGATTTACTATCACACGGTTTGAACGATACTGCTGTCTCGACTCCAGAGGCTTCCGACTCGTCTCTGGCAATAATGAAACCTGACACCTCTGCTTACACCTTCACCATCACAAGCTAGACGCACAGATAGCCAGAGCTAGGAACTGAAATATGATATGGATAAAATATGATGCTAGCTAATACTAAGCGACCACGACCATGGACAGGGGCTTCGCGTCCACGCGCCGCCGCACCTCAGCGAGTTCGACGCACGCTCGCCGTCGCTCCTCGCCGAGCTCCACGCTTGCTTGTCGCCGAGCTTCGCGTCCACATGCCGTTGCTCATCTCCGCTACCAGCTTCGCTTCTGCGAGTGTGCTGGAGAGGATAAAGACGGAGTACTAGTTCGACGGGCTGGAGGCGAGATGGATTATTTTATTCTTCTGACGTCGTATTGATTACTTGCTCTCAGGTTCAGTGCACGCTTGTACCGAGTGGACAGTCTAAAAACGACAGTTGTTTTCAGACGTTTTTCAAACTGTAAAACAACGTATGTATTGGAACGGAGGAAGTAATAAAACATTTTACAGAGATATAATTTTTCATTTGCTTGCTTTTTTTTTCGAGGGGCAATGCTCTAATCAAAACAGATTAATTAGAAAGAGTTATCAAACACTCTCTTCAATTTTAAATTATTGACATCATTAATTTTTAACATTAATTTTAACTATTTATTTTATTAAAAAATTTGCGAGTGAGACAATAAAATCCTGTTTAGGTGTTATAATTTTTCAATATTAAAGTATTAAGAAATTATGGTTTTAGAAACTAATATAAAGCAAAACTATAGTTTAAAAAAAAGTCATGAGGGAAGTTTTTAAAACTTTAAAATAGCTAAAAAAATTTAATATCATGATTCTCAAAACAAAAAATTTGTTGCATCCAAACATCTTTTTAGCTCCTAAAAATTAAAGTTTTTGGCAAAACTATAGGAAAAATACTTTACTTTCAAACAAGATCTAATCTGCGTCACATAAATTAAGAGTTACACTAAATTCCATTCACTTATCCCGAATTTACAAGACATTTACAACGAGAGACGAAACTAACTAGAGCGCCAAGATCAATCAGGAAGCCGATGACGGCCACCGCAAGCTGGCGGCAGCGTCTTGACAGCGGAGCACGCAGGCGACCTGGTCGGCGAGCACGACGCACGCGGCACGCCGCGATCCAGCCCAAAAGAAAAAAAAACCGGTTATAGCTTCCGCTATGATTTAGAAAGTTTTGTCGACGTTCTGATCACCGGCACAGTAAAGATACGATCGTAAGGGACGGTATGCCTTCGAATTCGATATGGCCTAGTCTGAGATGGACTCAAGGGGATTTTTCGCCTGGTTCGGGCCACCTGAGTGGTGTAATACCCTACGTCCAGGGAGCAGATTATCTCAAGGACAATGTTACAAGACGAGGGCCTCTCTCCGTGGGAGGATCCTGGGTGTGGAAAAATCGAGGTGTGCTTGGTGTGGTGTTCCACTTACTTCTCTATCGCTCCCCGGGCCTCCCTTTATATAGGGAGAGCCCTGAGGTTACATGCAATGGGTCCTACGCGATCCTTCCGTCTCGCCGACAGGTGGACCCGTCCGTCGTTGTCGACATCACTTCGTTCCGTCCAGACGCGGTCATGACCCGTCGCGTCGGACATGTCGGCGGGTACCGTAGTACCTGTCCGGCGCTACTGTGCCAGCTACAGTGCTGTCCCATCGCGTGGAGCAGTCGTCGCAGCTTTCTGCTGGAGTGTCGTCGTGGTGAATCTCGTCCTGTCTCGTCGGGACGGATGGCAGCTGGTCCCCGGAGTAATTGTATCATAACGCGGTACCTGCCTCCTGGGGGTCGTCCCCGGGTGTTATTCTCGGAGCCCGGGGTCTTCGCGCCCTTGCGTGGCCATGAGATAGCCGTCGTAGGTCGTCGTGGAGGGGTCGGCGTCTGTGTCGTCCGACCCCCGATTTTCTCACGTTGGAGCGATCTGTTAGGTACCTGGGGTACGTGATCTCGACAGTAGCCCCCGAGCCTGATGCCGCTTCGAGGTTCTCGATTGAGGCGGCGTTGGGCTGGTCGTTCCGAAAGTTTAAGTTCCTATAGGTGCGCACGAGCGCGCCCATAGGGCGTAGCCCCCGAGCCCTCGGTCGATCCAAAGGATCGGCCGTGGGCTGGATCGTTACACGGACCACCTTTCGTTGGCAGTTGATCCTATCTGAGCCGCTTTGCCGGGTCGTCACCCGGTCCCAGAGCGACTCGGGGAATCGGCCAGGCATCGTGCCGATGGCTGCGGTCGAACCGAGGTCGATCCCGGTCCTTACGCTTGGGAAGGCGTCTGGAGAGCTGGAAGCGCGGTCCGTGGTCGGCGGCGCGCCTAGACAGAGGTCATGATCAGCGTCCGATCGTTTGGCTTGGCCCGATGGCCTCGGCTGCCAATTGGTTGATCGCAAAGGGTTTCGTTCTGCGTGCATGCATCGTTCCGACCTTCGAGGTCGGGCCGAGGTCGTTCTCGGTCTTTCGTTCAGTGAGACGCCTAGGTCGGGCCGGTTCGATGCGGTTCCCTCCCATGATCAGCGTCGCGCCTAGGCTTAGCCGTGATCAGCGCCTGAACGTACGGTTCAGCCCTTCGGCGGCCTCGGCTGTCGGCCAACCGAGTGCGAGGGGGGGTTTCGTTCGGTCGCCTCCCCGTGTTTGAACCCGCCGTTGCGGTTACGGGGATCAGTCGGCTCCTGTGCCTCCACGCGGAGGGCAATCGGGCCGTCCGGAAATTCGAACCGCCGGTTGATTTGAATTCTCGATCAGACGGTGTTGTGGATGCGGCGGTTCGCGTGCCCGCGTCACGTCGCCTGTCAGACGTGCTCTGGCAACCGTCCCGTTGGTGTAATTGTAACCGTCCTGTCCGTGGCGAAGGCGACAAGGCACGGCCCGGGCCCGCTCGTTAGCGGGTCACGGGTGGGTGGCCGGGGTGCGCCCCGGGTCGCGCCCCCACGACCGGGCGGTTACCCTTCGGCCGATCGTGGGGGGCGCAGTAATTGCTCGAGCCCTTTAAAAGGGGGGGGCACGGTAACTTCGTGTCCCCGTCCAGCCTTCTCGCTTCGTCGTTGCCATTTGCGTAGGAGCTCGTTCGCTCTGCCTTTCCTCGCAACACCGCTGAGTCCAGCGATCGTCGTAGCCTTCGTGTTTGCCGCCACCAGCTGCAAGATGTCCGAGTGGGAACCCTTTTGCAGGTCTTCGTCGCCAAGTGGCGGAGCACGAGACCGAGATGCGGCGGCTCGTGCTTCTCCACCAACATGCCGAAGGGGCCTGCTCGACCCTGGAGCTCACGCTGCGTATGACGAAGGACGAGCGCGACCGTGCCTTCGAGCAGGTCGACCTCCTGAAGTCGGAGCGGGTGGTGCTCCAGTCCGAGGTCGAGCAGGCGGTGGCGGACCTCGGCGAGACGCGCGAAGAGGCCGCCAAGGTCCACGAGGAGCTCTCGGCGGCCCAAATCCGGAATGAGCGCCT